>PVKP010011358.1:0-61556 GCA_004027715.1 Plecturocebus donacophilus
TATTCTCTTGTGGTCAGAGACCATACTTTGTAAGATTTCAAATTTTTAAAATGTAATTTAAGAGTTTTTCTGTGGTCTAATATTACCATTTATCCTGTACAATGTTCTATGCCTTTTGTGTATTATCAACAATTGTAAAATAAAACATGACTGCTGTGGCTCTCTTAACTTACTGTATTAAACGTCATAATACTATTATTACCTTAATATAAGTTCCTTTAATATATTTTTAATTTTATTACTTTTCTGAATGAAATATCATAATAATCAAAATTAATAAATATGTTGGTAGTGATTACTGCCATTAAGAAACTATTCAAGAAAAAATACTTGGCCCATGTTCATTTAAGAATAGTAATGTTTAAAGGTAATTCAGGGTAGCTCAGAAATATTTTCATTTTCTGCCCCCACTCAAATCTGCTTTTCTTCTAGTTTTCCCCAATTTTTGTTATGGTAAATATTAATTAATTCAGTAGCTGATGTCAAAAATATGGAAATCTTGGATGCATTCTTCTTTCTGAGTTCCTACAGCAATTAGTGACTAAGTCATATTTCTACTTGCCTTTGCTTATCTGAAAATATATTTTAATAATATCCTCATCACAGATGCTTAAGTCTGATCCTTCTAAAATGTAATTTTTCATCATGTCACACCTTTAAGTAATTCATAATATCTTAACACATTAAATTTCCCTTATAAACCTCATCCCTGGTTCCATTTCTTGTCTCATTATTTCACAGTCCTTCTACGTTCTTGTAATGATTAATTATCAGTAGTTTCGTAAATGTATCAATTTCGTACCCTTGTGTCTTCATATTACCCTTGTCCTGAATGTTCTTCTCCAACCCACAAATGCCTAATCACCTTTCAAGATTCAACATAACTTTCAGAAGACTTATCTTAGCTCTGGAAGCAGAGATAAGCACGTTCTCTGCTGATTGAATAGTGCCTTACTCATATCTAAATTACAGCATTTGTCCCATTATTGCAATATTTATTTAGAGATCTATATCCTCCATTAGATTATAAAGGTACCTGTAATATTTTAGTTATCTTTGCATTTCTTGCACATAAGTAGTCAAAGCTTGGCAAATTAACAGATTTTTGGTGTATTAATAAATGATGTCAAAGGAGGTAAACATGAGAATTTTTATTAAGACTTCAGCAAATCCTTTGTCTCCAAAAAACAGTATGTTTATTTTAATAATGTTTCTCCTAAATTTTTGTCATAAACAACATGATATACCATGATTTTTTTAAATAAAATAATTCCTAGATATCTTTGGGCAGTGTTATAGTCTTAAAGCTTTCACTTTGACTGGAGAAGCAAGCATGTGTTTAGTGATTTCTATAAGAAGCCAAAATATTGATTTATACATTAAACCTTAATGAATTAGTCTTGCTTAGAACAGAATGTTCTAAAAATATCACTGTATTTTGTTTAATTCCTGTCATTTATAAAAGTTATCAGAAATCATTTTAACTAAGATTAAGTAGCATTATTCCTATTGCATTTCCCCAGGAAGATCCTGTTATCTGAATGATGCCAAAGTTTTCAACATCATTGGAAAGTCTCTATTAAATACAAAGTTGAAACTTCTAGCCTTACTTAACATACACATACAATCACTTAATTCTGTAAATGATTATTTGTAGTGCTTTCTATGCTTAAGGTTCTGTGGTAGAAGATAAAGCCATAGCTTCCAGTTTTAATTTTAAAAATCTAACATTGTTCTAAGAAATTTTATCTCCTACTAATGTAATTTATCACTGGTTTATTTTAAAATTTGCGATATTAAGAAAACAAATAGTAAAATTATAAAATCAAGAAATGGAGAATATCTAATTAAATGATATGTCTGTTACTGATTATTTTAATGATTCATTCAACAATTATTTCTTTCTCACAGTACCTTTTGACTTATTAAAGGACTTATTGGGTGCTATAAAATCAACATATATCTCAAACAAATGACATCATTTTTTTTGTAATGTCAATATAAAATAAGGCGATACAAAAACAAAAACAAAACCTTCCTTCAAAAAGAAATTATTGAGCAATGTTTAGGTCAAACCATAATCTGTCACACATAACATAAAATGTTAATATATGCATCAATCTTTCAAAATATGATTTCTTGAAGAAAAAGTCTATAAATCAACTGTTCTCTAAATTTTATTCCCTTGGTAGAAGTTAAGCATTTATAGGTTTTAAACAGATACCAGGGCCTATTTGAGGGTGGAGAGTGAGAATCAAAAAACTATGCTTATTACGTGGGTGACAAAATAATCTGTACACAAACCCTTGTGACATGTACGCATGTAACAAACCTGCAAATATATACCCTGAACTAAAAAGAAGTTGGAAAGAGAAAAAAAGAATATATAGGTTTTTATCTCACAATTTCAGTAGCATTCAGAGAAAATGCATGTTTTAAAGCAAAGGTGTAATATCTGAGCAGAGCTGGAGTTAAAATTTTACGAGACGGCGGGGAGCAGTGGCTCACGCCTGTAGTTCCAGCACTTTGGGAGGCCAAGGCGGGCAGATCACAAGGGCAAGAGATCAAGACCATCCTGGACAATATGGTGAAACCCCGTCTCTACTAAAAATACAAAAATTAGCTGGGTGTGGTGGCGTGCACCTGTAGTCCCAGCTACTCAGGAGGCTGAGGCATAAGAATCACGTGAACCCAGGAGGCAGATATTGTGGTGAGCCAAGATTGCACCATTGCACTCCACCCTGGTGACAGCGAGACTCCATCTCAATAAAATAAAATAACATAAAATAAAATAAAAGACAACAACATTTGAAATTTTCATACAGTATTCTAAATAAAGTATACTTTTGTATCATTTCCAAATGTAGCTATATCTTTTAAATGTTTTAACAGAGAAAAAAATAGTTGAAAAGTGGACACATGTTAACAGTACAAAGGAAGAACCTCTGATTTGCTCTATTTGAACAATAATATAATTATGGAAATTGCATATAAAATCAAACAGGAATAAAAATTGCATTAGAGAAAAATTATGTTCAATCACTTTGAAAGTTCCCAACTGAGAATCACACACTGACTGAACTGCTAATTAAACAATGTAAGTGGAATACAAGACTTTTTGAGAGAAAAAAATATGCACAGGTGCAAAAATGCTAAACAAATTCGTATTATAAAAATATCCAACCTCAGTAAGAAATGTGATGAGAAGCACTACAAGTTTAATACATAAGGTAAAATATATGTATTATTGCTGACCACGTCTTACTAATGCTTTGGAATAAAAATAAAAGTTAATTTTTTTCTAATTCCATTCAAATTATTTTCTTCTTTGTGGTGCAACACTTTGAGGAAATCGCAATGACAAGATTACAGAAATTAGTCCAAATAATGTCTATACTAAAACTGTGTTGATATGATGCTCAATAACTTTATGTCACTGGTCAAGATGACAAAATATAAAGATTATCTAGGGCCCAATGACAATAATTTACTATATGTTTGACAATATTTAGAACTGACTTCAGGGCTGGGCTCACTGGCTCATGCCAGTAATCCCACACTCTGGAAGCCAAAGTGAGAGGATCTCTTGAGGCTAGGAGTTTGAGACCAGCCTGTACAACATAGTGCAAGTCCCCTTCTTAAAAAAACAAACAAACAAAAAAACCTCTTACTAGAGTGATGTCTAATTTCTAAAGCAAGAGAGGGTCATAACCCAGGAAACATATTATCAAACATTTCCCCAAATCAAAAATTCTAAGGTTTGTTAGAAAGCAAGTCTATTATTGGCAGTGATTTATTTTCTTGTGTCTAATATTTCTGGTACTCAACTATGCTCATGTTATCAGCCTTCAGCATGTAAAAAGCACACAAATGAACTGACTACTTGCCACCTTGTCCCTGGCATATTCTTCATGAGACAAGTCTGCCCTATTGCACTCCCCAAAGTAGCTGTAGCTCTGCTCTTTACAGGTCACTCAGTCTGCACAGCGGCAATCTTCTCTGGGGAGCCCATTGAGCCAAATGGCAGAGGAAGGAAATGGTCTGGATTAAACAGCAATGAAGGAAGTAAAGGAATGAAGAAGGAAAGGGAAAAAATGTCCTGTGATTTCAAGGGCATGACATTAATTTTTCTAATGTGCTCATATATTAAATCATATCTAGAATAAACTGCAAGAAGTTTTTCAACATTGGGGCAAACAGTATCTGTGTAACTGTAAACATACCAAGGGAGAGATTTTAAAGATTATATTTATTTGAAAGTACACATTACTGCTTTTTGTTTAAAAATTTATTTTCATTTTTGCATTACATCTGATTCTTTTAAAAATTATTTCATTCTTAAAAACATACATCAGAAATAACAGGGCTGAGGTGGTAAAGTTCATTATTTTAAAGAAGAATATTAAATTGGTCATTATGATGGGAAAAATCAATTCTCTCTATTTAGGAAGAAATAGTGCTAAATGTGTACCTGTGAATTTGGCTATTATTCATTTGTTCATTATTCGAATACATCTTTGAAATAATCTAACATAAAGAAATGAGGTTTCCAATCTCTCTGACTTCCTCTTTTGTCCTTCTCTCTGATTTTAGGGACTCAAGTGATTATATTGGGTTCAACCAAATAATGCAGGATAACCTCCCTATTTTAAGGTGATTTGCAATGTCTCTTTTGCTATATAATGTAACTTATTCACAGGAGTAACAAAACCAGGTTAAAGTCATAAGTCCAAAATTCTGCCTACCACAGGGTCAAAGAGTAAAAGCAGGGCCTGCTATCTAAGTAGTTAGATGGGACTGTGGCCCACCTGTAGTTAACTGCGGCTTCTCCCAGAATGGGAGTATGGGGATGGAGAAAGTACATCAATTCAAGATATATTCTAGAGGTTAGAATTAACAGGTGTCAACAATGGATGACATACACACTGAGAATTTAAACAAAAGAGGAGTCAAGGGTAAATGCAGGTTTCCAGCTTGAGAGGGTAACAGTAGAAAAGAAGAATATTTGAAGCAGGGTGACCACTTGTTCATATGCTTTAGTTTTTTTTTTTTTTCAAGAATGTAAACTCCCTAAGAATAGGATCCCAATTTGATGAATTTTTGAATTCTATACAATGCCTAGGATAATGTCATACAGGTACTAAATACATGTCTGCTGAATTAGTAGTTAAATTAATGTAGCAACCTCCAAATTGTGTTCTTTGAGATGTGCATAGATCCTCTCCTCTGCAATCCCAAAGTTATATATATATATATATATATATATATATATATATATATATGTATATACATACGTGTGTGTGTGTGTGTGTGTGTATAAATGAGTTTAAGAAGACAACATGTTAAATTCCTTTGTTGGAGCTAATCCTCATAATTTTATCAGCATATTAAAGTCCCTAGGAAGTTTTGCAATAAATAAATCTATTTAACTTTGTTTAAACCAATGTTATAAAAATATATGTACATCTAATTCATTTGGTACATATTAATTAAGCACTTGCTATGAGCCAGGCATTATTTTCACTACTGGGGATATGCTAGGAAACAAAACAGATGAAAATTCCTTTTCATGGAATTTACATTTTGGTATGGAGGTAGAAGAGAGACAGGCAATAACCAAATAAATTATATAGCATGAGAGATGGTAATAAGTGTTATGGAGAAAAATTAAACAAGAAAAAAGAATAGGATGTATTGATGAATTGCAATTTTTAAATAAGATAGCTGAGGAAGACTATCAAGAAGATGACATTTAAGTTAACACCTGAAAGAGGGAGAACTAGCTCCACATGATATCTGAAAGAATATTATTCCAAGTAGAATAAACATTAAGTACAAAGGCCCTAAGGTATGAATGCGCCTGGTGAATATTAGAAACAGTAAGATGGCCAAAGTGTCTAGAACTGAATCAAGAAGTGGGGGAGAAATCCAAGGAATAATATGATATGAGATCATATAGTTACCTGTAGGCCATTATAATAGCCATGTTTATTTCTCTTAGTGACACAGGAAACCATTAGAGGATTTTGAGCAAATACGATTTTACTTTTTTTTTTTTTTTTTTTAGAAGGCTAATTTTGAATGCTAATTAAATAGACTTGGTGGGGTAGGGATTGGCAAGGGTAAAGCAGGACCACTAATTAAGAGATTATTGCAATGAGCAATACAAGATATGATGTTGGCTTAAACTAGACTGATAACAGTGGAGGCAGTGAAGAGTGGTCAGATTCTGGACATATTTTGAAGGTAGATAATTCCAAAATTTGTAACCTGAGAAACGAAGGATACTGTTGTGATCAACTGGGAATGGAGAAGGCTGTGAGTAGAGAAAGTTTAGGGGATGAGGAAGATAGACTTAGGTTCTGGACAGGTGTAGTTTTGGATTTCCATTATATAACCAAGGAGAGATATCAAGTCAGTAGTTGGATATACAAATCTGGAGTTCAGAGGGACATTACTCTAGAGCTGCAATTTGGGAATCATTAGTATATAGGTGATACTTAACGTAATGAGTTTGTATGAAATCACCAAGAGAATACAGGTAAAAAAAAAAAAAAAAAAAAGTGGTCCAAGAAAGGAGGCCTAAGTTACTTGAATATTAAGAAGCACCTGAAAAAGAGATGCAGAAACAGCCAGTAAGATAGGAAGAACAGTAAGAGAACTCTAGGAAAACAATGACCTTTACATTAAGTGAGGAAAGACCTGAAAAGCCAAGGATACGAGTGATCAAGTATGTCAAATACTGCTTATGAGTCAACTAGCAACTCAAGAAGATAGTTTTGTTGGAATGGTAGGAATTAAACCCTGATTAGAGAGAGTACAAGAAAACATGGTAAACCCCCTAAAGAAATATTGAACCAGGCAATGATCATCAATAGCTGCTAATATCACGAAAAGAGAGACGAACATATACGCCTCCAGATAGACCTATACACATCACCCATGAAATATTCTTCCTTACAAACAAACAATAAATTAAAGAGAAATGTGATCAAGTGTGCAGGAAACAGAAACAGGGAGAGTACTGCATATCCCTGCAATCACCAGCTTCCAGAATGTGACTCTGTAGACAAAAAACAAAAAGGGCCCAGTGTTTTCAACAAATAAGTTACCTGAAAAAAAAAAATGGGTGTAAAAAAATGGAACTCATAGATCTAAAAACACTTAAAAAACATATCTAGTCAGCCAGGCGCCGTGGCTCACAACTGTAATCCCAGCACTTTGGGAGGCTGAGGTGGGTGGAACACGAGGTCAGGAGATTGAGACCATCCTGGCCAACATGGTGAAACCATATCTTTACCAAAGATACAAAAATTAGCTGGGCGTGGTGGTGCATGCCTGTAATCCCAGCTACATGGGAGGCTGAGATAGGAGAATCGCTTGAACCAGCGAGTAGGAGGTTGCAGTGAGCCAAGATTGCGCCACTGCAGTCCAGCCTGGCAACAGAGGAAGACTCCATCTAAAAAAAAAAGTATCTAGTCAAAACAATTTTGTTTAGATCCTGATTATAACAAATCAGTAGTCAAAATAAAAAAGGATTATGACAAAAATCAGGAAAATTATTAGTTGGGTATTTAATGATATTTAAAAACTTAGTTTTTTATAGGTATGATAATGGTATTGTGGTTATATTTTAAAACTAAAGAGGTGTTATCTTTTCATATGAAAATATTTGTGGATAAAATACACGACAGGAATTTGTTTGAAAATAATACAGTAGTATATTTACAGAGTGAGAGTAGAGATGAAACAAATTTGGTCATGAATTGTTGAAACTATGTAACTAGCACATAGCAACTTTAATTAAACTATTTTTCCTACTTTTATATATGTTTGAAATTTTACATGCTAAGTTTTTAAAAGAAGATAAACAGAATGGGAGGAGAGGAATTGTAGACAGAAGGTATAGACACTTTTTATACTATTCTATAAAGAGAAGTTTTACTATAAAGGGAAAAAGGTAGGTGGGACAATAACTGAAAGGAGAAAGGAGGTCAGATATGTTTTTTAAAGGGTAAAACAATAAAATCATGTTTGTATGCTGATGAGAAAAATAAAGTAGAAAGAGAACATTAAAAGATTCAGGAGCTAGAACAATTGCTGGACCTATGTCTCTGGGTGGATGAGAAGGTATGGGATTATGTGCACAAATGGATGGCTTGACTTTTGTTAGAGGCCTCCATGGTTCTTCCATGCATATTCATCATTAGAAACATGACAGAGGGCAGAGCATTTGGACAGATGAAGGAAAGTAGGAAGATGTAGTGAAACATAGGGACGCACTCTTTTCATAACTTTTCTCCATCACATGGAAAGCAAGGTGACTAGCTAAGAAGTAATAATTGGGGAGAAGGTGTTGGAGGTTTGAAGAGACAGAGGCAGGTATGACAGTCATGTAATATAATGGGAGAAAAAATGGACTACAGCAGGGACTGGCAAAAATCTGGCCCTAGCAGAACTGTGACAAAGACCATATAGAGTACATCACAGTTTAAGATTTTTACCACTGGCCTTTTATAGAAAACGTCTGCCAATCCCTGGATTAAAGAAATAAAATAAGTGCTGCATTAAATGGGCTAATAAAAAGTTGTGATAACAAACTTAAGGATGAATCAGTCAGTATGGCTATATGATTTTCTCCAGTTAGGTTCAGCTGCAAGGAAGTAGGTCCAAAATAGACAGAGACTTGGGATTTAACCAGTTTTACGACTTAGGCAAGTGTATCAGTTTCCTGTGGCTGCTGTAGTAAGTCCCTATAAATTTGGTTGCTCAAAACAATAAAAACTCATTCTCTCACTGTCCTGAGGCCAGACGTATACAATCAGTATCACAGATTCAAGATACTTGATTGCGGAAATCAAGGTGTCAGCACGTCTGCACTCCCTCCAGAGGCTCTAGTGGAGAATCTACTCCTGGCCTACTGAAGCTTCTGGTGGCTGCCAGTATTCCTTGATTGTGGTCACATTAATCTCTGCTTTCCGTTCTTATCACCTTTTCCTGTGTGTGTCTTCTTCTTTTCTGTCTATATGAAATCTTCCTCTGCTTCTCTTTTACAAGGACACTTGTGATTGCATTTCAGGCCAACCTTAATAATCCAGAATAGTATCTTGAGATCTTTAACTAAATTACATCTGTAAATATCTGTTTTCATTATAAGGTAACATTAAAAGTTCTGAGGATTAGTATGTGTTATCTATGGGTGGCTACTATTCACCCAAGAAAGGACAGTATGACAAGAGAAGGACATGAAAATTAAAGGTACGTTTAACAGAGTATTATACTGACTACATAATGTAAACTGGGTAAGGAGGGAAATGAAAGAAGGAGCCAATCAAAATGAACTAGAGGTCCAGGGTGAACAAAGATTTATTGCCGTTGAGTTACTAGAGGGAGTTAAATAGAAAGAAGTGGTAACTGAAGAGAGTGCTAACCGAAATGAAAATTATAGAGGAGTGACAGTTATTAGTAATGAAAGGAGCTAGGGTGTGACCACTGAAGCCAGTGGCTTAGGAAGGATGAAGGACATCATTGGGTGAAAGCTGGTGAAAGAACTGAGAGGACTGAGAATCCTTTTATTCATCCTATTTGAATCTTTCCCGTATCCCTTCTTATCTGTGGGGGATGTGTTCCAAGATCTCTACTGGATGCCTGAAACTGCAAATAGTACTTAACTCTCTACATACTGTTTTTTCCTACACACATATCTATGATAAAGTTTAATTTTAAAATTACAAACAGTAATTGATTAACAACAATAATAAAATAGAACAACTATAACAATATACTGTAACATAAGTTATATAAATGTGGTCTCTTTCTCTCAATATCAATATTTTTGGATGGTAGCTGACTGCATGTAAATGAAACTACAGAAAGGGAAACTGTGGATGAGGGGAGACTACTACGGTATTAATATTTTTGGAATACCAATGTTTCATGGAACATAGTATGGAAAATGCAGAATCAATAAACATACATATTTTAGTTACTAATAAAGGTAAAAAGCTGTGATAAGTGTATATAACATATTGCATAATAGAAGAGACGAAATAGATTTTTGTTACAATTTTCTATAGTCATTTTCACCGTTTATAAGTTTCATTAATATTAAAGGTACCATTATAGTAAAACCCAAAACTATAGAAACTCTGGAAGACAACTTAGGCAATACCCTTCTGGACACTGGAATGGGCAAAGAGTTCATGACAAAGATGCCAAAAAGAATTGCAACAAAAGCCAATGGGATCTAATTAAACTAAAAAACTTCTGCACAGCAAAATAAACTATAAACAGAGTAAACAAGGAACTTACAGAATGGGAGAAAATTTTTGCAAGCTATGCATCTGACAAAGGTCTAATATCCAGCATCTATAAGGAACTTAAACAAATGTACAAAAAGAAAACGAACAACCCTATTAAAAAGTGGGCAAAGAAAATAAACAGACACTTTTCAAAAGAAGACATACATACAGCTAACAATAATGAAAAAAAGCTCAGCATCACTGATTATTAGAGAGATGCAAATCAAAACCACAATGAGATACCATCTCACACCCATCAGAATGGCTATTATTAAAAAGTCAAAAAATAACATGCTGGTGAGGTTGTAGAAAAAAAGGAACACTTATACACTGTTGGTAGGAGTGTAAATTACTTCAATCATTGTGGGAAAGCAGTGTGGCAATTCGTCAAAGAGCTGAAAGAGAACTCTCATTTGATCCAGCAATCCCACTACTGGGTATATGCCCAAAGAAATAAAAGTCATTATATCATAAAGACACATGCAACGTGTATGTTAATCACAGCACCATTCACAATAGCAAAGACACAGAATCAACCTAAATGCCCATCAATGGTAGACTGGATAAAGAAAATGTACATATATAGCATGGAATACTATGCAGCCACAAAAAAGAACAAGATAATGTCCTTTGCAGGAACATGGATGGAATTGGAGGCCATTATCCTAAGTGAACTAATGCAAGAACAGAAAACCAAATAGCACATGTTCTCATTTATAAGCAGGAGCTAAATGATGAGAACACATGGACACATAGAGGGGAACAAAAGACACTGGGGCCTCTATGAGCTTGGAGGTTAAGAGGAAGGAGAGGATCAGGAAAAATAACTAAAGGGTACTAGGCTTAATACCGGGTGACAAAATAATCTGTACAACAAATCCATATGACATGAGTTTACCTATATAACAAATCTGCACATGTACCCTTGAACATAAAAGTTAAAAAAGGTAACATAATTTTTTAAAACTCTACATAGGATCAAATATTTACATTCATTTTAAAAAACTATACCAGATAAGATCATGACTAACATGCACTTTAAGAAGTTAAAGAATAGTAAGAATTAAAATTTGGTACGTTTCATAGATGACTGGTAATTATTACAGGTACTCAAGCATTATCTATTATCTATATACTTCACTGCCTTGTGACAGCACCGTACCTCTTCAACTTCATGTCTCAATATTCCAATCGTTCCCTTATTCCACTTCAAGATACTTATTAAAGTTTCAACAATTTAAAGGCACAAATAGCTGCCCAAAGATACAAACTTTTACACATACGCACATCTTTCTATACACTGTCTAAAATGATCTTCTCTAATGATCCTAGCAGACAAGTGTGTGTATATATATATACATATATATATATATATATATATGTATATATCTTTTAAAGCATAGATGACTAGTCAATTACCTTGAGGAGTTGTTTCAAACATTCATCTTCTATTCCCGCAATGCATTCTTTACCCCATGAATACTTAGAAATAACAGAAATAAACTCCTATCTTCTACCTTTACTGCATATCTATTTCTATGGTTTTACTGTATAACTCTGGAGGGTAATGTCTTGTTCTTCTGCAAAGTTGTTATATCCATTAGTGAAAGTGGGGAACTGAAGCCCCCAACTATTATTGTTTAATTGTCTGTTTGTCTCTCTAATTCTATCAGTTTTTGCTTAATATATTTTGAAACTCTTTTGTTAAGTACATGTATGTTTATAATTGTCATGTTTCCCTAATGGATTGATCCTTTTATCATTATAAAAAGTCTTGCTTTCAAACTCACTGCTCATATATCTCTTTTACTACAGAAAAGTGAAAAGTCAAGAATAGTTTTAGTTATTTATTTCTGTATTCCAAAACTTGGCTTAGTGTTTAGAATAAAGTAGGTACAAAATAAAAATTTTAAAAATCAATTTTATGTTTTCAATAACTTAGAAGACAAATTATTTTCTCTATAATCTTCTGGTAATCTATACTAATTTTAATGCCATATACTTTTTTTCCATTAGGATATATAATTTAAAAGGCGCCCAGATTTGTGTGAGTTTTTGTGCAGAGACCCACTGAAACAGCTGCGCTGGAGACTTGTGGCGCTCTTCCATCTGGGAATCTCCTGGCCTGGCTCCCTGTTTCAGTCCCCCTCCGCCTTTTTTTTTTTTTTTTTTTTTGAGACAGAGTCTTGCTCTGTTGCCAGGCTGGAGTGCAGTGGCGCAATCTCAGCTCACTGCAACCTCCATCTCCTGGGTTCAAGTGATTCTTCCACCTCAGTCTCCCGAATAGCTGGGACCACAGGCGCGTGCAACTACGCCCAGCTAATTTGTGTATTTTTAGAGAGACAAGGTTTCACCATGTTGGCCAGGATGGTCTCAATCTCTTGACCTCTTGATCTGCCTGCCTCAGACTCCCAAAGTGCTTGGATTATAGGCGTGAGCCACCACTCCTGGCCTCAGTCCCTTTTTTATCAGTTGAATGGACAACTCTGTCTCTCAAGCGTTCCAGTCACCTGTTGAAAAGGTGCCTGGATTTGTGTGAGTTTTTGTGCGGAAACCCACTGTGCTAGCTGAAACAGCTGCGCTGGAGACTTGTGGCACTTTTCCGCCCGGGAATCTCCTGGCCTAGCTCCCTATTTCAGTCCCCTTTTTATCAGATGAATGGGTGACTCTGTCTCCCAGGCACTCTAGTTACCAGCTGAAACAGCACCCGGACCTGTGTGAGTTTTTGTGCAGAGACCCGCGCCGGCTGAAACAGCCATGTTAGAGACCCATGGCACTTCTCTGCCCAGGAATCTCCTGGTCTGTGGGCAATAAAAATCTGTCTGGAAATGTGGTGACCACTCACCTTCTGCACTCTCACTGGGAGCTGCAATCCAAAGCTGCTCCTACTCGGCCATCTTGGATCCCTCGATCTGAGAATTTTTTTTAAAGCAGTTGGGATACTGATTCCTCAACTTACACAGAGGGAGGTGAAGATGTCTAGACTTAATGTTATAGGAAATCAATGGATAGTACGTGAAATAAAAAGGAAAATCGATTAAATAACTAGTCAATATAATTACCAAAAAGGAGGGGGGAACAAAGAGAAGTGGGATGGTGTGAATCAATTCCTCATCTTTTATATAGGAAGTCCAAAAATATTCAAAATTTCATAGATTTAGAAACAAATAGTACTATCATTTTAAATTATAAAAGTAAATACTAGAAAAATTAAAATCAGGAGGAATAAAAGTTGACTGTCCCTAGGGAGCTGGTATTGGACTGCATGTGAGAAAAGTAGAACTTTCCTTTTAAATGTAGGTTCTTTTCTGCATAAATTCTTTTACTACTTTGATAAGAAAATAGAAACCAAATATGGGTTTCTTAGCATTCTTAGCAACATTATAGAGCACAATGTAGGAATTGAAGAAATTTTATAAATCTGTCACTAGGTGGCAGTCTCAGCAGAATTCTAGAGTTAGAGTTGACAACCTGTATGTCTAGGTAAACACTTAAATTTCAAGATGAATTCTAATGGGATAGATCTGATGTGGGACCTGAAATTTGGCACTGATCATAAGGTCCTAGGTGACACCAATGCTGCTGGACCAAGCCAGCAGCATTACCTTGAACAGACATCAGACATCATACCTTGAACAGACATCAGAAATGAAGTCTATTTTTAGTAGACTTACTCAAGATTACTTTAAAATGTATGATTTTGACATAAAATTAAGACATAGCCACTACTTTTCTTTTAAAAATACACTTACACCAGAAAGACTTGAAGATGTAAAGCGTGAAGATGGTAAATTTTTTTAATCGTTTAAAAAGAAATTAAGTTGTGTTTGTATCCAAGTTAAAAAGTAACTATTTTTATATAAATTAACCTAACTTTGCGACTAATCAGTAAATCTTATGAACAGATACTTCAAAATAGTGACACACGGTATTAAATTTAGACAAAGACTGTTTTCAAAAATCTCATTAAACTGTTCTAACCATAATTTACAAATAAGCAATTATTTATGGATGTTTTACAATAAGAATTACTCAAGTACTAAGTAATTCCCTAAAACTTTGATCTGATAATACCACAAGTGTTTGGCAAAAATCTAGATTTAAGATCAACTTGGCTTATAATCATTTTGCAGTTACACCCATAGATAAAATATAGATATATTTAAGTTCAGTAACACAAAAATCTCTTAGCAAGCTTCTAAAATCAACACTTATCTCCTCATTAATTTCATTAATATTTGTTAATCTTGTCCAATGACCCGAAAATCATCAGTTCAGACTTCAGGTAAATACTATTTATAAATAACCTATGTGCCACCTTCATTATTCAGATTAATAAAGGAATAATGAATTAGAAGAATTGTGTGAGAAATTGAGAGCTTCTAATTTCCAAGTCAGTGTTTATAACCTCTAGACCAGTGCAGTGCAATGGAAGTCTAAAGCCAGTTACATTGTAATTTCTAATTTTCTAGCAACCACTTTATTTTTTATTTTTTTTGAGACAAAGTCTCACTCTGTCACCCAGGCTGGAGTGCAGTGGTGTGATCACAGCTTACTGCAGCCTTGATGGCTGGGGCTCAAGAGATCCCCCTACCTCAGTCTCCTACGTAGCTAGGACTACAGGGGTGCACCACCATGCCTAGCTAATTTTGTATTTTTTTTTGTAGAGATGTGGTTTTTCCCATGTTGCACAGGCTGGTCTGGAACCTCTGGGCTCAAGCAATCTGACTGCCTTGGCTTTGCAAAGCGCTAGAATTACAGCTATTAGCCCCTGTGCCCAGCTGTAACTACATTTTTACAAAAGTAATAAGAAACAGGGGAATCTGGTTTGAATAAATTTATTCAACCAAGTATAACCAAATATCCCATGGAATCAATGTAAATATTTATTAATGTAATCAAGGAAAATAATTACATGTAATCAATGTAACAAATTATTAACAAGGTATTTTACATCCTTTTTTTTCATGTAAATCTTCAAAATCTAATGAGTGTTTTCTATTTACATCCCTATCTGGTCTAGCCACCTTCCAAGTGCTCATCAGCAACATGTGGCCAGTGACTCCCACACTGAACAGTATAGATCTAGTCAATGTTTCCCCACATTTTTTGATAAAGCATCCCATCTATAACAGTTTCTGGCTGGGCACAGTGGCTCACATCTGTAATCCCAGCACTTTGGGAGGCCGAGGCAGGCAGACTGCCTGAAGTCAGGAGTTCGAGACCAGTCTGGCCAACATGGTGAAACCTCATCTCTACTGAAAATACAAAAATGAGCTGGGCATGGTGGAGCGTGCCTGTAGTCCCAACCACTCAGGAGGGTGAGGCAGGTGAATCACTTGAACCCGGGAGGCAGAGGTTGTAGTGAGTAGAGATCGCACCACTGCACTCCAGCCTGGGTGACACAGTGAGACTCCAACTCAAAAAAAAAAAAAGTTTTTAGCACAAACCCCCAGAGTATGTATATTTATGTATAAATTATATTCTTTTGTTATTATTAAATAATATCTCAAAATACAAAATATTTCCAGGGTGAAGTAGTTTATTGTTCAAGAAAGTGAATATACATCCATATTTATAATGGTATTTTTAATTATAACAGGATTTTTGGGGCTGACCTTCGATTAAATTTTATTTTAAAGGCATCATTTTTTTAACTTCATAATGGAGCTGTAAAAAGAGTCCTCCCAAATGTAGAAGAGTCAGCTATGCCACTTTGTTATTTATATTATTAATACTGTCTATAATATATGGTACATATGTAGGAATCATTTAAAGTGACTTACTCATTTTATGAGCATTAACATAATTTGAACTATGTAATAGAATACATAAATCCACTTAACCTGGGTGCCGATAAATTACAAGCAAATAAATGAACAAGTGACGGAATCACTGTCAATCCCTTTATATCATGGAACTTCCTCTTCCCCTTGGATATTTCACTGTACTATATACATTCATGCCAGTGTCATTCTCCATAGTAAATATGGATTAAAGTTTTTATATTTTTCTAGAGTTTCACATGAAAATAAATCTAAGTTTTACCACCCTCAAATATTTCCCTATATGACAAGGTAGGTCGGCTAAGATGCTGTGATAGCTCCCCCAAAATTCAGTAGCTTAAAGAAAACTTGTTTTTCATATAACAGTTTAGGTCAAGGGCATCCAGTGCAGTATGCCTTCATGGTTCTGCTCCATGCAGTTACTCAAGCCAAAAATGCTCTACTATTTTCAGCTCGGAACCCAAGCTTATCATGATCATCTCAACTCTACTTAGACAAAGGAAGAACAACATGGAGGAATGTGCATAGAAGTTTACATGGGCCAGACCAGAGAAGTGGCAAACATACAACTTAAGCTCACATTTTCATAGGCTAGAAGCCAGCACACTATCATGCCTAATTTCAAGGAAGGTTAGGATATGCGGTCTGGTTCTATGCTATGGAAGAAGGGAAAGATGGACTTTGGTGGATACATCACAGTCTCTGCCACAGAATTCTTAAAATGTCATAAAAAGATTTAAAGTCTGGGATTCATGCAACCCATTTCCGAGACCAATGAACAAACACTCTAGCTGATACTGATGCAGGTGGTCCACAGACAATACTCGGAAAAATGCCGCTGTGGAACCTCTGGTTCTCAATTTGTGATTCATAAATACCCATAAACTTGCTAAAAGGGGTGCAATGTCTTAATCTCTCCTCCAACCAGAGTTTATTTCTAGTACAAAGAAAACAAGGATAAGTGTCCTAAGACCAATCTATTATAGAACAATGCATCTTTTATTCTTAACTTTTAAGTTCAGGGGTATATATGCAGGATGTGCAGGTTTGTTACATAGGTAAATGTGTGTCAAGGGGGTTGGTTGTACATATTATTTCACCTGCCAGGTATTAAGCCTAGTATCCATTAGTTATTTTTCCTGATCCTCTCCCTCCTCCCACTTACTACCCTCTGGTAGGCCCAAGGGTTTGTTGTTCCGCTCTATGTGCCCTTATGTTTTCATCATTTAGCTCCCATTTATAAGAGAACATGTGGTATTTGGCTTTCTGTTCCTGCGTCAGTTTACAAAGGATAATGACCTCTAGCTCCATTCACGTTCCTTCCAAGGACATGATTTCATTCCCTTTTATAGCTACACAGTATTCCATGATGTACATGTACCACAGTTTCTTTATGCAGTCTATCATTGATGTGCATAAAACAGCACGGTACTGAACAGACACATAGACCAACGGAACAGAATAGAGAACCCAGAAATAAGACTGCACACCTACAACTATCTGCTCTTCAACAAACCCGACAAAAACAAGCCATGAGGGGAGGACTCCCTGTTCAGTAATGGTGCTAGAACGACTGGCTAGCCACGTGAAGAAACTGACACTGGAACCCTCCTCACACCACGTAAAAACACACTCAAGATGGATTAAAGACTTAAATGTAAAACCCAAAACTATAAACACCCTGGAAGACAGCCTAGGCGATTTCATTTAATACACAGGCAACGTCAAAGATTTCCTGACAAAGATGCTAAAAGCAATTAAAACAAAAGCAAAAATTCACAAATGGGATCTAATTAAAGAGCTTCTGCATAGCAAAAGATGCTATCAACAGAGTAAATAGACAACCTACAGAATGAGAGAAAATTTTTCCAAACTATGCATCTGACAAAAGTCTAGTATCCAGCATCTACAAGGAACGTAAACAAATTTACAAGGAAAATCCAAACAACCTCATTAATAAGTGGGCAAAGGGCATAAACAGACACTTCTCAAGAGAAGACATACATGCAGCCAACAAGTATATAAACAAAAGCTCAACATCACTGATCATTAGAGAAATGCAAATAAAAACCACAATAAAATATCATCTCACTGCCATCAGAAAGGCTATTATTAAAAAGTCAAAAAATAACAGATGCTGGTGAGGTTGCAGAAAAAAATGGAATGCTTATAGACTACTGGTGGGATTATAATTAGTTAAACCATTGTTAGAGACAGTGTGGTGAGTCTACAAAGATGTAGAGACAGAAATACCATTCAACCCAGAAATCCCACTATTGGGTATATCCCCCCCAAAATATAAATTATTCTATTATAAAGACATAGGAATATGTATGTTCACTGCAGCACTATTCATAAGAGCAATGTTTCTTTTAGGAGACTTTAGAAGATCATGACCAAAATGTAAGTGCTACAAATTTTTCAATATTATTTAACTGTTCTGCTACTTTAAAAAATTCTGTGACTTCTAAAAAAAGAATACTATAAATACAGACCTGACGTTGATACAAAAATAACACATAATTAATTCTGATCCAAGCCCAACAAAATTAGAAAACCAGCCAAATGATATCCCAGCAGTACAAAAACTTTATTTTTAGGTCAATTGTTCCAACTTACCTCGTTTGTTGGAATCCAAACCAAAGCAACCTAGCACAATTTGGAGTAACAGTAATATGAGGCAATAAGTCAGAAGTAGCAAAGTAATGAAGTCTTAGAACAGGTTTAATCAAACCTTGATTTCATTTGTTTTTGGATTCAAGCATCAAATTTCGGCATTGATAAAATACAAGAGGGCCAGTGATATTTAGAATTTTACAGAACATTGGTAAGTTTTAATTTACCTTTTTCCTGCTACCAAAAAATTAAAGAGGTACATTTTGACATTATTATGAATCAACTTTACCTCTGCTTAAAAATGAGGAGGGGGCACTGAGGTCATCCTCCTCCTTCACCTCAACCAAGTTAATGTATTTTCCTCTCTACAGTCCTTCTTTTTTGGAGCCTTAAGACCATGGCTACTACTGGGGTCCTAGTGAGGGAATGTGGTCTTTTTCTGGGTCCATGAGGGGGCATGACGTTAAGCGCAATTATCTCCCAGCACCATGCCCGCTCCCAACTCTCTCCATCCAGGAGATTCAACGGTTTATGTTTGAATTTTGCAGGCACAGGAAGAAATTAAAAGTCAGTCACTCCAGCGGAAGTTCTAAGGAACTCCTTTAATTGGCCCAGGGTCTTGGAGAAGGTGGGCGTTTCTCCCAGGATAAAAGTCCGTGCTCACTCACCTGCGTTGGATTTTCCAGCTTTCTGGAATCCCCTCCCACATGGTGGGAGCTCCCTCTGGGATTTTCCCCTCTGGAATCCTCTTCCACACTGTTCATGGAAGCCTTTCTCTTCTCCTTTCCTTCTCTTTTCTCTACCTAAATAAAATCACCTTTCTGCAACACTTAATTTTGGGTCCAGTATTCACTTTGCGAGCATACGGTGCAGCTGAAGCGGTCCCACCGCTTATTCTTTAAGAGGTTGGAGGCCAAGAACCCACAACGATTACCGGCATCCAAGAAAAAAAACTGGTTACGCTAGCCCTTTCCTTATTTCCAGACTTGGAAAACAGTGCACTACAATTATAAGTCTGATTTTAGTATCAGGGTCGTGATATGTCCTTGCAGAGCAAAAATTAGAATCCCAGCCAAGGAATGTCTTCTGAAAGAGCTCAGAATCTTAAAAGAGATGATGTGCAAAAAAAAGGATTCTAAACACAGACCTGAAACCCTTCACAAAAATTAATTCAAAAAGAATCAGACCTAAATGTAAAACATAAAAATATAAAACTCCAGGAAGATAACAGAAGAATATTTAGATGACCTTCGGTTGGTAATAACTTTTTAGATATAACAGCAAAGACAACATCCTTGGAAGAAAGAAACAACAGGTTGGATTTCATTAAAATTAAAAACTCTGTTGACAGCATAACTGAGTGACTACAGTCAACAATAATTTATTGTACATATAAGAATAACTAAGAGTATTAAGACAAAAGAAAGGATAAATGCATGAGATGATGGATACTCCATTTACCCTGATGTGATAATTATGCACTGTATGCCTATATCAAAATATCTCATGAATCCTATAAATACACAGACCTACTATATGCCCACAAAAATTAAAAATTAAAAAAACTCTGCTTTGTAAAAGGCACTGCTAAGGCAACAGAAAGACAAGCCACATGCTGGAAGAAAATATTTTTAAAAGGCAAATCTGATAAAGAATTGTTATCCAAAATACACAAAGAAATTTAAAAACTCAACAATAAGAAAATGAAAACCCTATTGAAAAATGAGCCAAGGACCTTAACAAATATGTCACCAAAGAAGATACACAGATGGCAAACAATAATAGGAAAAGATACTCCATGTGATACATCATCAGTAAAATGCAAACTAATAAAACAAGGAGATATGACTATAAGCCTATTAGAATGTGCAAAATTCAGAACACTGACAATACCAAATGCTGGCAAGGATGTGAAGCAACAGGAAGTCTCATTTATTGCTGGTGAGAATGCAAAATGGTATAGCTACTTCAGAAGATGGTCTGGTGGTTTCTTACAAAACTAAACATACTGTACCACATGATCCCAGCGATGACAATCCAGGTATTTACTCAAAGGAGTTGAAAACTTATGTCCACACAAAAACCTGTATGTGGATACTTATAGAGGCTTTATTCATAATTGCCAAAACTTGTAAACAATCAAGATGTCCTTCAGTAGGTGAGTGGATAAATAACTCAATTCTTTTTCCTCAGCAGTAAAAAGAAATGAGCTATCAAACCATGAAAAGACATGGAGGAAACTTAAACACATATGACTAAGTAAAAAAAGTCTATCTGAAATGGATACACACTATAAGAATCTAACTATATGACATTCTGGAAAAGGCAAAACTATAGAGACAGTAAAAATATCAGTGGTTACTGGTGGCTTGTGGGGAGAAAGGGATGAATAGGTAGAATACAGAAGATTTTTAGGGCAGTGGAACTACTCTATACTACGGTTTGAACATCCTGAAGCTAAAAATATGAAATCTGAAATGCTCCAAAACCTAAAAATCTTTAAGCACCATTATGACATGACAAGCGGAAAATTCCACACTTGACATTTTTGCTTTCTACTGGTTTATTTTACACAAACTTTGCTTCATGCATAAAATTGTTTAAAATATTGTATAAAATTACCTTGAGGCCATGTGTAAATGAAACACAATTAATGTTTAGGTTTGGGTCCCATCCCCAAGATCTCTCACTACATATAGACACATATTTCAAAATCCAAAATCAGAAACAATTTGGTCTCAAACATTTTGGATAAGGGATATTCAACCTGTATAATGGTGTCATAATACATTTGTGCACACTCATAGAATATACAATACCAAGAGTGAACGCTATTATAAACTATGGACTTTGGGTGATAAAGATGTGTCAATGTAGGTTCAATTCCAACAAATACACCACTCTAGTAAGAAATGTTGATAATGGGGGAGGCTATGCATGTAAGGGTGTAGGGGGTGTATATATAAGGGTACAGGGTGTATGTGTGTGTGTGTGTGTATACACACATACACATATATACAAACACACATATATACACACACACATATATATATACATATGTATGTATGTATATGTCTGCTCAATTTTGCTATCGTCCTAAAACTGCCAAAAAATAAAGTCTATTTAAAAATTCCATAAATGCTGTGAATTCCGACAAACATCAATTAAAAGTATGTTATTACAATTCCATATACCATAGAAAGCCTGTGATAACTTTTCCAATACAGTACTTACATTAATTAGTACTTATATTAATATAGTATTTATATTAAGTACTATAGTAAAAGTATTGTTATTTTGTATTCTCAGATAATGGGGAATTAACCTATGGTTTGCTTGACTTTAAAATTATTTTTCTCATAAATAATGTAAACTTTAGTTAAATTGGTATTTCTCAAAGATGACAGCTTGAACACTGATATTAAGTAATTAATATTTTTGGCTAGATAAATGATAAAATTAGCTGTAGGACTTACCACATTCCATTATTTCAAGTCCTAATGGTACATGATCTTATTAATATAGAAATAGGAGTAGACATGTGGATCTCTTTTTATTTAATGTTAACATTATAGTTCACTACCTAAATAAATAATCTGGCATTTAAAATCTTAAGGGAAAAGATTTTATGGGTTCATTTGCAAAAATATGAAATATCTTCATTTTAACCTGCTGGACAAATTGCTTATTTAAGTGCATTTTAACAAAATCCTCAGCTACATCCATACATAAATGCATTAATATATATTCAATGTTATCAAAGTTCTGACCCCTTAAAAGTTTTATCATAAGGAACAAATCATAAAACAATTTTTAAAATTACACTCTGGAACACAGTATTTTTTTTTACAATGTACATAAATGACTGTCTCAAACCTGTTACCCCGTCCTGAGAAGGGGCTCTACCTATCTTGTTTATTATCATATCTGCAATTCCAGGCCAAGAGTCAGTATTCATTAAATTTTTGTGGAATCAATAAATTAATGAATTAACATCTTATTTATAGTCAACTTCTTATGATGTTCTCATTAAATCGTCCACAAACTTCACCTCATGTCAAAGATACAAATAACAAGAACAAAAATACATGATGTTTACTTTATATTTGTTTTTTTCACAGTTTAGAAGTTACTTAGTGAAATACTAAAATAAATAGTCTGACAATTATATAACCAACACCATTTAAAAATCAATTAGGGGTCCTGATTCCAGTAAGATGAAATAAGACCATACTCATTTTATCTCACACTAATTCAACTATAAAACCTGGACAGAGACTTATTTGAAAACTCTGCAAAGTAAACACTAGTAGGCAGATGAGGGAAGAATACCAGTGGTGAGCTTAACATTTCTTTTCCTCCACTACCTCTAAAGCCAGAAACCCAGAACTCGGCACTGTGTGGTGTGAGTGAGGTCCAGGAGAAAATTTCTGAATATTTACAGTGCAGAGAGAGAACGAGTAGGAGAAATTTCCAGGTTCTTTTGTTTCACCCTCTCCCCTTTCTCATTTTCTATGCCCCAAACCCTGAACACTCCTATGGCAGCTAAGATAAAAGAAGACAGAAATGAGAGACTGCAGGAGCCAAAACTCTGAGGGAGGTGAACCTACATTTCAGAGAAGCAGCAATGCCTAAAGGGCAGGACCAAACTCTGTAGGAATTTTTCCCTGTGTCCCTGTCTTCCCACCACTTAGCCTTGGTGGCGTTTTACCATCAGTGCTAAGTGGTGGGAGGATGTGGTAAAACTGTAGAAAGGAACAATTTCTTCCTTGAAGAACAACAACAACAACAAAAAACCCACCCCCCAGGGAAGCAGAAAGTACTTGGGAGATAACTAGGAAGGGAGAATCAGGAAAGCAGCTCCATCATGTTGTTTTGAACTTTTAGTCACCCTGCCCATTTATGGATTCGACATAATTAGCATATCAAAGATTTAAACGCCTTAGCTAAGAATAGATCTACAGGCTGGTCCCAGAGTGACCACTAAGGGGTACACATTCATGACAGACTCAAATAGCACAGCAAAGTCTTGTAAAATAGAGCTAAGGTTAGAATCACACAATCCACAGAAGGCCAAAACAAAAATATCAGTATTTTCCACAGGATCTAAATAAGACTCAGAGTCTTATGAAATAATACAGGGTACAAACTCACATGGGATAAGACAATTGACTGAGTCTAATATTGAAATGATGCAAATGTTGGAAAACAGTTTGGTGGATTTTTATACTGTTAAGTATACATTTATCATATGAGCCAGCAATTTTACGTCTGTGTATTTTGAGAGAAATGAAAATTTATGTTCACACCAAAACTTATACACATATATTAACAGTAGATTTATTTGTGATAGCCAAAAGCTGGAAGCAACCCTAATGTCTTTCAATGCGTTAGTAGATAAACAAACTGATATATATGTATAATGGAATACTATTTTCAGTAAAAATGAATAAATTATTGCGACACACAACTTGGATAGATCTCAGAGACTTTACTCTGAGAGAAGCTGGTCATACTTTCTGATTCCATTTATTTGACATTCTTAAAGACACAAACATACAGTGATGGAAAACAGATCTGTCATGGGCAGGGTGGAATGATGACATGAGGATGACTATGAAGAAAGATCACAAAGGGTATTTTTTTTGCTGTATTATTTTTAAAAATTAAATTTTAAAACGATAAAAATTCAATTAGGGCATTATGAACACTCATTATCCATAAGTAAACTGTCAAGGAATTCAAGTTTCTTTAATAAAATCAACTATATAATAAAAGTGGATGATTTCTATATTATCTACATTTACTTTTTTTTCATAATTGGCAACACTTTTCACAGTTGCTAATATATGGAATTATTCTATATCAAATTTCTAATGATATATAAGAAAATGGTGAAGATATATTACAATCAAATGACCACTTATAATCCTTCAAAGAGTACTGAATCAAAAAATCTATAAATAATATTTTGAGATAATTGGAGAAATCTAAAAACAGATTTATATGTTATATTTTATGATATTATTTCTCAATGTTACATTTTCCAGTATATGATAAAAGTATGGTGAAGAATGTCCTTATTTTTAGGGAAACATGCTAAAGTATTCAAGGGTAAAGCTCCATTATGTCTGAAACAGTTTTTAAGTTGTATAGAAAAAGAGAGAAAGAAGGTAAGACAGAGATATGAATGGATAGATTATGTATTATAAAATACTAACAATCAAGAGAATCTAGGTGTGCAGAGTGCAGCTGTTCATTATACTGTTCTCCCAACTTGTTTTAAAGTTTAAAAGTTTTCAAAATAAAAAGTTGTAAAAATGAGTTGAAATACAGCAACAACAACAAAAGGTGAAAATAATGAATTTATAACCAAATGAACTTAATGTAGTATTCATGACCTATGTTGAGATGTAGAATTTTTACACTGAAAAACTTGATCTTTTAAGGTACCTTTGTCTTAACTGGCCTAACTAAAGTATAATTTGTTAGGCTTGAGGCTTCATAAACTTCTACCACAGGGATGAATCTTCCCTACCCCTCAGGATTTAATCCAAATGCCAAATACAACTTGGTATCACAATTCCTTATAATTAAAAATTTTTTTTCATTGTTACATTGAATCTCCAACAAGAAATAGTGACTAAAAATATCTACTGTCAAAGATGAGGCGGCCTTTATAGATGGAATCAATCTACACAGAATCCAATCCAGAGAGCCAGAATTTTTGTGTATTTGTCTGTAATAACATCTTAACAAAATGTTCTGTCAATCACAATTCCTAACCTTTTAGTATCCTGAAAATGTAGTCAATTCATAAAACTGAGTATTCACTATTTGTCTAACATCAGACCAGGCTTCTTGTATAAGGAAATTTACGTAGATTCTTTCAAGGTGTAAGAAATGCAAAATGTATTAGATAATTCATTGTTTCTTCTAAATATTAGACTTACAAGTAGCCTTGTGTGACTGAATGGGTGCTCTAAAGAACTCATTCTCATATATACACACACACATTGTGCCTCACCGAAAACAACACAACTTAATTCCTTGTTTAAATTCCAGGTAATAGAGAAGAGAAACATATTTTCAACTATTGGTCACTTAAATCTTGGAGTGAATTGGCTGATCAGATCTTTCCCTGAGAAAAGGCTTAATAAGAGAGATCAAGGAGGCAATGAATTAGAAGAGCATAGAAGGAAAAGAATACAGAAAAGAGAGTGGAGTGATAAAATTAAATTTTGTATAATAGAGTAACTCAGAATAGGTAGTACCTTACTTAAAGCAATTTTAAAATCAGGTTATGGGTAGAAGGCTACAGAACATATACAGTTGGTCAATCTATTATATATAGCTGTTCTAATGAAAATTGGAAGTTATTTTATTTTATTTTATTTTTAGACAGAGTCTCGCTCTGTTGCCGGGCACCAGGCTGGAGTGCAATCTCAGCTCACTGCAACCTCCGCTTCCCGGGTTCAAGCAATTCTCCTGCCTGAGCCGCCCAAGTAGCTGGGACCACAGGCGCGCACCACCACACCCAGCTAATTTTTGTATTGTTTAGTAGAGACAGGGTTTCACCATGGTCTCAATCTTTTGACCTAGTCATCAACCCTCCTCGGCCTCCCAAAGTGCTGGGATTACAGGCATGGGAAGCTATGTTTTTATTGGGATGGATGAAAGATGAAAAAGAAGAAAGCTTGGAACCGATTAGAAGAAAGGATAAGAAGTAGTAGTGTAAATAATGGATATATTTATCCATTATGGATATACTGTAAATACATATATAGTGTAAATATGGATATATTCTTTATCCATATGGTGACTTGGCAAACATTAAATCCCCAAATTTTTCACTTTGCTAAGGTAATATAAGAAAAATACCACAAGGTAGAGGAATTAGGATTTTGTTAGATGTTTTAAAGTCATTAAAGAGCTTTCATATGGAAAGGCAAGTAAGCTTTTCTGGATGCTCTACTGAAGGAAATTAGAACCAGCAACAAGACCAGTTTGGACTCAGTGTAATAGTTTACTGAATATATTGGAGTAATCTAAAAAAAAAGGAAAATAAAATTGAATACATAACCTTGAAAAGTAATTTATTTTATCTAAGTTTGCAGACAGAGACTAGAACACATCAATGCTTAAATTTATAGTGGAGCATACTGGGTCTTCACAGGGAAAAAAAAGGATTAAAAATCTACCAGGAGTATAAACTGGATTTAAAAAAAAAAAAAACAACTCCTCTCTACACAAGGAAACTTATTCAGGGCCCTCAGATCTAAGGGAGGCAAGTTCACCCTGGATGAGAAAACAATTGAAACAATACAGTGTCTTTAAAATATTAAGGCAGTGGTGTCAATTTGTTATGAACAAATGAAAGTCCTAACTCCAACTTTCTTAAACAAGAAAAAAAATAAAGTAACAGGAGCTTAAAAAAACCAAATGAAAGCCAGAAATTCAGGCTTAGAAAATAAGCAAAAATAAAATCAACTTCAAAAAGAGCAGGAAGAAAAATAGTATTTTAGTAAAATAGCATGGCTTGGACTCTAACAATACATGTCATACTTCTCCAATCTTAGGCCACCATCATGGCTGCTGAATACTGTCACCATTTCTTCTAAAAATCAATTCTAATATAGGAGTGGTATATTGAACAGGAAAAAAAAATCAAAACAATAAATCTCTGTATAACAAGAGTTATACAGACTGAGGGGCATATCCAATCCTGACCAAATAGGATGGAATCCTCAGTACAATGGTCTCCAAATCAAACTACACACATACCAGGAATGTGCATAATTATCCACTAAAAGATATCACAAACTTTACATATATATATGTTTATATATATATATGTTTATATATATGTTTATATATATGTGTGTATATATATATATATATATATATATATATAATCTAATTTCCTTTAGTTTCTAATTTTGTGGTGTGCTTTATAATGGATAAAACAGTGCAATAATTAACATGTATCAGAATGTTAAAGCCAAAGTGAGGTTATGGATTGTCTATGATGGAACAGTAAAGAATGAGACTCAAAACTGTTTTTGACACTTGTGACACCACCCTGGCAGATATAAAAATGTTGAAATTTAACAAGGCAAAGAGTTCCTTTTGGAAAAATATTGTTAGAGTGTTTTGACATTTTCTACTACCCACAATAAGGGGATGGTGTCAAGGAAGAGTATTCAATAAACCATTCTGAGATTGATATGTGTCCCTTGGTAAAGCTTGTTTTTGCTTGAGAGGACTAAAAAAGAAACACTCACTGGAACCAGTGAAGACAGCAGGGCAAGGAGAAAGGACAGTAAAGGTAGAAATTACACTTTGGTCATTCAGCATTGTAAAGACTTACTAGTTTTTACCATGAACCAATTGGCCAATACTGAATGCAACTGAAACAAAGCCAACTCAAAGGACTTTATCCACATAGCAGAGCCAGGGTGAGGAGACATTTGAAGGAAGCTATGGGATATTATGCTGGTGACAGGAGCTACAGAGAACTTGAAAGTAAGGAATAATTTGATGTCAGCTAGAAAAAATTAACTTTTACTTTTAGTAAAGTAACATATGCACTAACTTGAAAAAATAGGAGAGTGATAAAATATTTATAACAACATAACAACAGCTGCTACCTATCCAACCAGCATTTTATAGTGATTCTGCCCGAAGACAACAACTTACATGTCTTTTATAGTTGTTTGCCTCTGGTGTTACTCTCCATATTTCCCCCAACCTTTTATATTAATGGACTTCCTAATACTTAATTGCCTTATACTCCTGAATAAATCATATATGTATGTGACATACATACATATATATCCTCTACTATGCTCTAAATTCTATCTGATCAAAGACTGCATATGGTTTCACAAGTCATCTCCAAAATCTAGTGCAATGTGTACAACACAAAAAACATTCAGTAAATATTTATCATATGAATAAATTAAAACAAAATTATTTGCATATTATATTTGTCTTATAAATACTGCAAGATCTTACACACATTATTGAATGAGCTAATAAACAATGCCTTCAAAGTTGCTTTCTGCTATGGTTTGAATGTGTTCCCCAACAAGCATGTGTTGGAAGCTGAATCCCCAATGTTGGGAACTGGAACCTGATGGGATGTTTAGGACATGAGGACTCCACCTTCATGAATGGATTAATGTCAATTATAAAAGGCCTTGAAGCTGCAAGCTTAATCTCTTCCTCTCTCACACACATGCTCTCTTGCCCTTCTTCCTTCTTCTCTTCATGAGACACCACAAGAAGGACCTCACCAGATGCTGGCACCTTGATATTTGACTTCCCAGCTTTCCAGAACTGTAAGAAATAAATTTTTTCTTTACAAATTACCTAGTCTCTGGTATTGTGTTATAGCAGCACAAAAGGAACTAAGCCACTTACTAAATTGCATCCAAATTAAGGTTCTCAGCCTAAATATCCAGTAATCAAGAGTTCAGCATGCTGCAAATATTCAAGGCCTCTTTATAAATTTGCCACTAACTTTTATTATTCATCCACTTCATTTAAATATATATTAAGAAACTATAGGAGCCAAAAATCAGTCTTTTAAAAGAATATAACAAGCACCTACCATAGGAAAAGCACAGATATAGAACATAAAAGTCCTAGAATGTACCATTAAGTACCACTTGTTAATTCTTATTAGCAGCTTTCCTTTTATTTTTAAGTACTAAATGCTTCGTTTAAAACAACTGAGAAATAAGAAGAGCCTACAAAGAAAATTAAAGTACCTGTATCCCTAGTATTCAGAAGTAAGCTTTACTATTAAATAAGACTATCTCTTTATTCTTTTTATATGTATAATTAAATACATATCTTACTACTCTTTGAATTTGAGATCAATGTATAAATGTAATACTCTTAAGGTAAATATTTCCCTCATGATATTAAGTATTTATAGTAACATAATTTGTAATGGATAAACTATAACTCTCTGATCCTTCCCCTACTGTTAGACATAATGCTTTTTCTTTGTTTTCTTCATACAGAAAGCTCTAAAGAATGGGCATGTTTGACTATACAGTTGATTATATTTTAGACTTTTTTCTGAGATATATTTTAAATACACCAGTGTGCATAAAACAATATAATTTCTCAACCTCTTTCACATTTTTAATTTTTTCTCTTTGTGAAGATTTCTCAATAATTTCTTTTAACTTATCCACTTTGCTATTTCTCTCTTCAATTATATCTGTTCTGCTGTTATTATACTCCATGTGATTTTAAATTTACATTATTTGTTTTCGATTCTAGAATTTCTAATTGGTTATTTTCCAAATTTGCTAGGACATTTTTATAGTGTGCTATTCTCTACTGATTTTATTCAGGCTTTTGCTTTTTAGTTTTATTTTGTTTAACATATTAAATGAGGATAGTTGTTTCTTAGTCTATATCCAATCATTCCAATATTTAATGTCTATGTAGGGTTGATTCTGTTGTCTAGTGTTTCTGATGATTCTTATTTATCGTACCTCATTTCCTTGTAGCTTTTCATATTCAATGGTAAATAATGTGTGGTACTTCTTTGAATTTTAGGACAAAGTGAATTCGCTAGAGAATTTCCTTGCATTTGTTTAGGTCAAACGCACTATCAATCATAGACTACTTTAAATTAATATACTTAAAGTGTTTTTCCTTCAAAAAAAAAAAAACACTTTTGTGTTTAAAAAAAATTGATGGTTTTGTTTAAAAAAAAAAAAAAAGCAATAAAAAACGTAAAATTTTCAATACAGACCAGAAAATGTGAATTTGAATTGCAAATTCATTCTAGGCTCAGTTTTGGGTTACAATTTCTGAGGTACTTTTCTTAAGCCCCTGTCATGTTCAGTCCTGAGGTATCCTTCTTTTCAGTTTCCAGGCTTCTGGAAATGGGAGTTTATATGGAGATAGGGGGTAAGCGGAATAGAAGAGTGACTAATATTTTCTCATATATTTCAATAGAATGTAATCAAAAAGGAAATATGAAATATGCAATTAGTAAAATACATATTCATAACAATCGATTAATATTAATTTCTTGCCATTATAAAGACAGTATTAAAATGATTTCATTAGGAGAAAGTAGGAAGCAAACATTCTCAATAGAAACTTTCTTGGTAAATTAAGGTAATGATTTAAAATAATAAGTAAATTCACCTAATAGAACTCTAAATTTAAGAAATTAACATATTTACTATGGGAATAAATATACTGAGTAAAGAATTTTTATATATTTATGTTTATTTACTTCGATTCTGAATTGGATATTTTAATGAAATTACTTCATCTAAAGATGGCCCCTTCCATCAGTGTTTAAAAATATTTTTTTAAAATGATAGTAACATAATGTTTTACAAGTAAGCTTTCTGCGTCAATCTATTTCTGCTGAAAGCAAGACTCATGCTATAAAAAAAATTAAGCATCAACAATGCAAAGGTTTTTAAGTATTTTCATTTTTCCGATTTAGTCTAAACTACGGGTATTTAGCAGTACAGATGGCTCAAAAGGATAAATATTTGTAGCTTAACATTTTAAATAGAGACTATACCCTTTATAATAAAGTAACTTTATAATAGAATGACTTCTGTAACAACAGACTGTTCTTACGTAACTATTTTGGGGTAGGACGAAAGTCTGTTTTGGTTTAACATTTTAAACTAAAACAGAAAAGGCAGTTTTAAATTAACAGTGTTTTAATTTCTAACTTGAATTTTAGGTTACTCTTTTGGGGTAATGTTCAAGAATGTAGAAAACCTAACAACTGGTTTCCTATCACCACTACTGCACCAATGTATCTTTCAAAATTTGCTGTAGCCTTGAGAGTCAGCTCTATTTTATAGGCAAATTTCACTATTTACATGTTCCCTAGAGGATTATGAGTCATTTGGCTATGGTGAGGGCAGCCAAAGAGTTCTAATTATACTTTGGAGTAAAGTGACAGCAAATTCAGAGAACAGTTCTCAAGTTTGTGACTTGTTCTGACTTGAGTCAGTACAGAATACTGTGCTGTCATCCAAAGAATTTAATGAATTGCTTTTTTGTACTATGGCAGATCAACATATTCAGTTAAGGTCATTTCTAGCATACCACATCTAAAAATTCTGAATATAACACACATTTTTAAAATTCTTGCTTCAGCACATTGTTGGCTAGTTGGAAACTACAAGAATTTATGAAGGCTGTCAGTAAAAAAGAATCATAAATCCAGAAAGGGAAAGAGTTCTGGGCCCAGTATATGCTAGACTCTGGTGGTATCTGCTGATGTACAGCCTACAGCCTTGGTATGAAAGAGCTCAGTGCTTAAAAGCCAGGAATTCAGAGTTTAATCTGGATGTGAAGTCATATCATATAAAATTCAGATACAGTCAAGAACACCAAAAATGATAAACTAAGAAAAACAATTAAAATTCCAAAAAGGGAGCTGAAAGAGATACATGCCTGTCTACTTTGGATTGGGTAGAATATGAAAATAAAAAAAGAAAGAAAGAAAAATGGAGGGACTCCCCTGAGATTTAGTAACCATAAACCCATACTTGTGCAGGGTTATGGCCTGAATCCACATCACCCTAAAATTGAAAGTGGTTCCACACTGATAGTATTCCATGTGCATGGGAGAATCAGATTTCTCCGTGAATGAATAAACTGCATTCATTCAAAAAGCCTGAAGTCGGGGGAAAAAAAAGGGGAAGGAAGAGAGGGAAGAGGAACGGGAAAGGAGAGGGTATACTACCACCAAAAGTATATGGAGAAACTACAGAACCAGACCTAAAAATACTTAAGTATTAGAATTATTAGAAAATAATATGTTCAATATCCATAGAAAAGTACAAAATATAAGATAACTTACTAGGCAGATTTGAAAATAACCAACCACGGTTCCCATGAATGAAACATATAATAATTTTACGACTGGGGAAACAAACTTAGAAGATTGTAGGAGATCAGATACAGATGAAAGGAAAATTCATAAACGGAAGGCAGGTCTCAAGAAGTGACACAGAATTCAGCAGAGTTAAAAAGAAAGAAAATAAATAGAGGTTAAGTGATGTGGAGAATGGTTGAGATAATTTGAAACACTGTAGAAGTTCCAGAAGAGGATAACACAGAAAATGAAGTACAAACAGAAAATGGTTTTGTATGGGCTCTAGAAATTTCTTTATAATTAGAAAGCACACAGGCAAAAAGATAGTCAAAATAAAAAATTCACAATGAAAATCTAACTCTGTAGTACTTAACTTCTATAGATTATCAAGTTGTAGGGGACCAAAATAAAATTTTAGCTATGCGAAACACTAAAACAATCTTCAATGATTCTCTATTATGGAAATAAGCTGCCAAATGCATTCAAATTTAATAATCCAACAAATGACACAAAAAACTTGCATGAACAATAGGGACTAAGAATTAACAAAACAAAAATGTAACCTTTAGTGTTCATTTACAGTCACAAAATCCAGAATATAGTAGATCTTTGTTCCATTGATACTCCATCCAACTACCTTTCTTAAGTTGAAAATCGTATCTTAACCATTACCATAAAAAGCCATTAGCTTCTTCAGGCATCACTCAAATATCTGTGTAACCTTTAGCAAAGTATCAAATTTTATTGACCTTTAGTTCCTTGTCCATAAAATGGAAAGATCATCATCATATATCTTAAGATTGCTATAAGTATTAAACAAGACATAAAAGGAATATCTGTAACATAGCAGGTATGCAGAAAATATTACTTCTCTTTCTCTATGCTTCCATAGTATACTCTCTGCCACTTATCATAAATTTAAATTTCTTCTAGAGAGTCTGTTGAAGACCAGACCTCCAGAAATATGCTATAATGACAAAATCACTTTTGAGTAAATATGAAAATAAAATCATATTTGAATAACTGTAAAATTTGGCTGTATCAGAGGTTCTCAGACTTTCTCAGTTCAAGGTGCTCTAAGTGTCTCAATTTTTTCATGGCACCTGGTAAAAGAACTATTTATCTAATAGTTCTGTTTATTAAGTAGTTAGGTCCAAACAACTTAAGTTTATATCCTAACAAATTAGTAGCTGTTAGAGAAAAATTGTTGAAAGTAAAAATAGTTTAATTTTAAATAACTGTTAATCATAACTATAATTACTTACTAATGGGATGGGTACAACTATCGGGCCCTGTACATATTCTAACACCTTTGAATTGTATTGGATACTGCTGCCCTCAATTCCTCTTCCACATTAATTTTCTTATAGTTCTTGCTTTTTCTCACAGTTAACTGTGGAAAACCCAGCTTCATAAAGACGTGACATCATCAAAGGTACAATCTAACGCTGAAACTGTGAACTACCTTGAGATAGTAATTTATATAGTATCTGACAGATGTTGCTGGTTTCTCTGAATATTTAAAAATATCCTATGGTATCCCTAAGAGTTTTCTATGGCATACTGGTGCACCGTGGTGCACAGTTGGGGAAGTGTGGGTCTTAATTATGGCTTTTATAGAAAATAGCTACTAAGACTTGTTGGTTTTCATAGATTTTAATAATGTGTTTCACTCAATTTCTATACCAGATCGCCAATCACTTGTCACATTTAGAATTCATGTTGAACATTAGTGTCCCTTCAGCTAACAGCTTGCCTAACACAATACTGAACATAGTAAACAGTCAATTTCAATATTAAATATAAATAACTGTTGAGCTGAATTAACAACTTCAGACTTTATAAGTGTATATGAGTCCTTATCCTTTATGCTATACCTTTAAAACTAAGTTATTTTCAGCTATAATATAAAATATTCACTTACTGAGTCAATATGAATTATGGTTTTCAGAAATCATCAATTATCATTTATTCATTTATATGGAGGCTATGTTAATGTTTGCTATGATTATGACCCTGCATTATAGTTCAGATTTTACCGAGAAGACTGGGGAAATATCCACATAAAAAATACTTTAATTGAGCAGCTAACTGCCAACAAAGATCAACAGAATGAATTCATAGCTTTCAGAGAACTCAGGGAGATAAAAATTAAATAAGGGAGGAAATAAGTTAATACAATAACTTTAGGTCAACAAGGTAGTGGTAGGGATTTTAACATCCATGAGGCAAACCAGTAAAAAATTAGAGATAAACATTGCAGGGTAGAGGACAGCAATAACTGAAAGGCACCAAAATAGTAGGGAGCTTGGTTTATTCTTGCAATAAAAAAGGCATAGATTCCTACATAGTTGTACAAAGAGAGTAAGGGGGGAAAAAAAGATAATGAGATGAGATTGAAGAGAAGGCCAGGAACCAGGGTCTAGTAGATAAACTGGATTTCATTCTGAATGTCATAAGAGAGCCACTAAGGTTTTAAGAAGAGAAATGCTATGATCTGATTTACTATTAACAAAAGGTTTCTCTGGCTGCTGTATAGAGAATGGATTAGAGGATGACAGGAGTGGAAACAGATATTTAGAAATACTGTAACAGTTCAAGTTAGAGATGATGCTGGCCTAAACCAGGGTGATGGTAGAACAGATAATATAGTTGGATTTGCTATTATTTTGGAGGAAGAGCTAATGGGATTTGGTAATGGACTAGACTGAAGTGGGGGCGGTGGTGGTGGTAAAGGAAAAAGACCAAAAAACCAGAAATATTTCTCAGGTTTGGGATTCAGCTACACTATCTTTGGCAATTTTCATCCAAAATACTTTCTAAACTATGTCTGTTCTGTGCATGAGACTTAATAGATTATTTCAGGCTTCACAAAACTTTACCTTTAATTCTGATATAGTTACTCCAGCCTTAATTATATAGAAATCAGAGTGCTTATTTGATAGATATGTGCCTTCCCCACTAGACTATAAACCCCAAGAGATCAGGACTTATGTTAGTCTTTGATCAATAATGTAAGTGTTTAAAAATTTTAGTCTATCAGTAAATAAAGGAATATTTAGAAAGACATAAAGTGGATAATCAGTAGATCAATAGCAACATAACGAAGAGAAACTAGCATAAGAAATGGAAGTTTATAATTGAGTGAAAATTAGCATTTGGAATCAATATTTATATATTTTATTGGATTTATATAAATATATATTCATTCTCATCTTACCTGAAAATGGCTCTTAAGCTGAGGGAAGGAATATATATTATGAATTCTAATAAGAAATGCCAGGCGTCTGTATTAGTCTCTTTTCACGCTGCTATAAAGACATATTTGAGACAAGGTAATTTACAAAAAATAAATAAATTTAATTGACTCACATTTCTGCATGACTGGGGAAGCCTTAAGAAACGTACAATCATGGTGGGGGTGGCAGACACGTCTTACATACCCACAGGCAAGAGAGACCCAGCGCAAACAGGGAAAACTGCCTTAAACCAACAGATCTCATGAGAATTCACTCACTATCATAAGAATAGCATGAGGGAAACTGCCCCCATGATCCAATCACCTCCCTCCCTCGACATGTGGAGATTACGGTCCCTCTCTTCACTCATGGGGATTACAATCTGAGATGAGATTGGGGTTGAGACACACAGCCAAACTGTATCATTCTGTCTCTGGCCCCTCCCAAATCCCATGTCTTTTCACATTTCAAAATGAATCATGCCTTTTCAACAGTCCTCCAAAGTCTTAACTCATTTCAGCATTAACTAAAAAGTTTAAAGTCCAAAGAGTCATCAAGTCCCTTCTGCCTATGAACCAGTAAAATAAAAAACCAGCACAGTGGTTCACACCTATAATCCCAGTCCTTTGGGAGGATGAGGTGGGCGGATCACAAAGTCAGGAGTTCGAGACCAGCCTGGCCAATGTAGTAAAACCCTATCTCTACTAAAAATACAAAAATTAGCTGGGCGTGGTGGCATGTGCCTGTAGTCCCAGCTACTCGGGAGGCTGAAGCAGGAAAATTGCTTGAACCAGGGAGGTGGAGGTGGCAGTAAGCCGAGATTGCGCCACTGTACTCCAGCCTGGGCAACAGAGCAAGACACCATCTGAAAACAAACAAAGTAGTTGCTTTTAAGCTACAATGGGGGTACAGGCATTGGGTAAATACACCGATTTCAAATGGGAGAAAGTGGCTAAAACAAAGAGGCTAGAGGCTCATCCAAGCTCCAAATCCATCAGGGCAGTCATTCAATCCGAAAGCTCCAAAATGATCTCCTTTGACTACAAATCTCAGATCCAGGGCATCCTGATGCATGGGGTGGGCTCCCATGGCCTTGGGCAGCTCCAGTGAATGGGCTGGCATTGAGTACCTGTGCTTTTCCAGTATCATGGTACAAGTTGTCAGTGTTCTATCATTCTGAGGTCTGGAGGATGGTAGCCCTCATCTCCCACAGCTCTGCTAGGCAGTACCAGTGGGGACTCTGTGTGGAGGCTCCAAAATCACATTTCCTTTCTGCACTGCCCTTGTAGAAGTTCTCCATGATGGCTCTGTCCCTACAGCAGACTTCTACCTGGACATCCAGGTGTTTCCATACAACCTATGAAATCTAGGTGAGGTTCCTAAAACTCAATTCTTGACCTCTGTGCACCCACAGGCCCACCACCACATGGAAGCCACCAGGGCTTGCACCCTCTGAAGCAATGGCCCAAACTGTACCTTGGCCTCTTTTAGCCATGGCTGAAGCAGCTAGAACACAAGGAACCTAGTCCCCATGCTGCACAGAGCAGGGGCCCCAGCCCACAAAATCATTTTTTCTTCCTGGGCCTCTGGCCCTGTGATGGGAGGGGTGACCATCAAGATCTCTTACATGTCCTGGTGACATTTTCCCCATTGTCTTGGCTAGTAACATTTGGCTCCTCAGGAAAATTTCAGCAACAGGCTTGAATTTCTCCCCATAAAATAGCTTTTTCTTTTCTATCATATTATCAGGCTACAAATTTTCCAAACTTTTATGCTCTGCTTCCCTTTCAAACATGAGTTCCAATTTGAGATAATCTATCTCAAGTTCAAAGTTCCACAGATTTCTAGGGCAGGAACAAAATGCCACTAGTCTCTGCTAAAGCATAGCAAGAGTGATCTTTGCTCCAGTTCCCAAGAAGTTCCTCATCTCCATCTAAGATCACCTCAGCCTGGACTTCACTGTCTACTCCACTGCATTTTAGTAAAAACCAATCAACAAGTCTCCAGGAAGTTCCAAACTTTCTCACATTTTCTTGTCTTCTTTTGAGCCCTCCAAATGATTCCAATCACTGCCTGGTACTCAGTTCCAAAGTCACAACCACCCTTTTTGCCATCTTTATAGCAAAAAAGTAACTCATTCTTCACTTTACGAGTTTATTCTATTAGTCTGTTCTCACACTGCTATAAAGAACTGTCTGAGACTAAGTAATTTACATAGAAAAGAGGTTTAACTGACTCACATGTTTGTGTGGCTGGGGAGGCCTGAAGAAACTTAAAATCATGGCAAAAGGGGAAGCAGGCTTGTCTTACATGGCAGCAGGCTAAAGAGTGCCAGCAAGAGCAGGGAAAACTGCCTTATCAAACCATCAGATCTCTTGAGAAATCACTATCATGAGAACAGCATAGGCGAAACCACCCTCATGATCCAATCACCTCCCTCCCTTGACCCATGAAGATTACAGGACCCTTCCTTGATGCATGGGATTACAATTTGAGGTAAGATTTGGGTGGAGGCGCAGAGCCAAACCATTATCAGTGTCTGATCCTGAAAACAGGTGTTCCACATATATTTACCGAATATTCAATACCTAAAAGAAAATATGTAGTGTGTTCAAAATTAAACCATTAAATATTCCTCTCAAGGAGCTTTCAATTAGCTGATAAGTATTATTATTTGTATATCTGAATCAGTTCTATTTAGTACAACTTAGCTAAAATGCATCTGCCCACAGATCAAGATGCCTTAATATTAGTTTTTTAAAAAACTACTTATAACTATTTTAATACTACTTTTCTTAATTTAAGCTTTGTGGCCCTTCATGTTTTACAATTAAGCATTGGCATATTAACTTTTTTGTCTATCCAGGTATCACCCTACCCCAACATTAAAAAAAAAAATCCAGAACTTTTTTTCCTAACCAAGAGGAATAAAGATACTGGATTTTCCCTATTTTCTAAAACACCTAAAAAAAGTCAGAGAAAAAATATATATCTCTCTCAACAGTTTGATTTTCAAATGATAAAACTCAAGAGTAAAGATGGTGATTCCAGAGAGACAGAAGTGAGCCTGATTTTCAAAGGCTTAAGTGAGATTCCAGAAGCCTGGGACAAAAGGGAGAACCCAGGTGGAACATATAGCAGACTCAAAGGACACTGCATCCACAGAAACCACATTTAAGCACAAGCCTAAATCCTATGATGAATTTCTAGTAACTTCTTTTATCAAAATACCTTAGCTCCTTTCATAGCCTCCCTTGGTGCAGCAAGCTAAATAAATCTAATTTTGACTACCACAATACAGTATATTCTTACCATATTATATAAAGTTGTTGTTGCTTCCATTAATTTAACTAAGAGTAGACATAGTATATAGCTATCCTGCACTGCCTAGTAGACTTTGATAAATTAAAGTCCTGGCAAAATACTGAATGAGTTTTCACTACTTTATATAATCTTTTTGGGAGATTAGACCAGAACTAGTGCATTTAAAAAATTCTTCTACTGGGATCCATGGTTCCACACAAAATATGGGAATTACTATTCTTCTTTCTGACAACACATTGATTATCAGTGCCCACAAAAGTTGAAATGATGTAGTTTCAAATCATTGAAAATACATTTATTTTCAATGTATTTCACCTGCACTGTTGATACTGTTGCTAAATTAATCTATTTTAAATTAAATACAAATTGAATCATATTAAACTTTTATTCAAATTTTCATATGAAGTTAACATATATACAAAAAAATAATAATCTCTGATGTTATATTTGATAGATTTTTATAATTTTATATAATTGTGAAATTGCCACCCAAGTAACATACAGACTATTTCCATTATCTCAGAAAGATCTCACATTGCCTTTCTAGTAAATTCCCTCTACCTCAGGCAACTAATTGTAGATTTCTATCACCAAAACTTGATTATATTATCTTTGAATTAGGATTTATCCAGCTTGTTTTGCATTTTAGGGTGACACTGCAACTTTCTACACACAAACCAGATATTCAAACATGACTTTTGGACAGATAGAGGCTGAGCATCCCTTATCTGAAATACTCTGGACTAGCAGTTTTAGAATTTCAACTTTTTTGGATATTGGAATATATGCATATATATAATGAGATATCTTAGGGATACGTATTAGTCCATTTTCATGCTGCTGATAAAGATATAAAAGCCTGGGCAATTTACAAAAGAAAGAAGTTTAATGGGCTTACAGATTGATGTGGCTGGAGAGGCCTCAGAACCCTGGTGGAAGGCAAGGAGGAGCAAGCCACGTCTTATACATAGATTGGAGCAGGCAAAGAGAGAGCTTGTGCAGAAAAACTCCTGTTTTTAAAAGCATCAGAACTCCTGAGGCTTATTCACTATCACGAGAACAGCAACAGCATGGGAAAGGCTCACACCCATGATTCAATTACCTCCCACCAGGTACCTCCCACAATATGTGGAAAATGAGAGAGTTACAACTCCAGATGAAATTTGGTTGATGACACAACCAAACCATATCATTTCACTCCTGGCCCTCTGAAATCTCATGTCCTCACATTTCAAAACCAGTAATGCCCTCCCAACAGCCCCCGCAAAGTCTTAACTCATTTCAGCATTAACTCAAAAGTCCACAGCACAAAGTCTCATCTGAGACAAGGCAAGTCCCTTCCACCTACGAGACAGTAAAATCAAAAGCAACGTAGTTACTTCCTAGATACAACTGGGGTACAGGTATTGGGTAAATACAGTCATTCCAAATTGGGAGAAATTGGCCAAAATAAAGGAGCTAACGACCACAAGTCTGTCTGAAATCCAGTAGGGCAGTCAAATATTAAAGCTCCAAAATGATCACCTTTGACTCCAGGTCTCACCTCCAGGTCATGCTGACCCAAGAGGTGGGTTCCTGTGGTCTTGGGCAGCTCTGCCCCTGTGGCTTTGCAGGGTACAGCCTCCCTCCTGGCTGCTGTCATGGACTGGAATTGAGTGTGTGCAGCTTTTCCAGGTGTATGGTACAAGTTGTCAGTGGATCTAGCATTCGAAAGTCTGGAGGACAGTGGCCCTCTTCTTACAGCTCCACTAGGTGGTCCCACAGTAGGGACTCTGTGTGGAGGCTCCAACGTAACATTTCCCTTCTGCACTGCCCTAGCAGAGGTTCTCCATGAGAGCCCTACACCTGCAGCAAACTTCTGCCAGGAATTCCAGGCGTTTCCATTCATCCTCTGAAATCTAGGCAGAGGTTCCCAAACCTCAATTCTTGACTTCTGTGCACTCGCAGGCTCAACATCATGTGGAAGCTGCCAAGGCTTGGGGCTTGCACCCTCAGAAGCCAAAACCTGAGCTGTACCTTTGCTCCTTTTAGTAATCGCTAAAGTGGTGGAATGCAGGGCACCAAGTCCCTAGACTGCACACAGCACAGGGACCCTGGACCCAGACCACGAAACCATTTTTTTCCTCCTATGCCTCTGGGCCTGTGATGAGAGACGCTGCCTTGAAGACCTCTGACATGCCCAGGTGAAATTTTCCCCATTGTCTTGGGGATTAACATTTGGCTCCTTATTACTTATGCAAATATCTGCAGCCAGCTTGAATTTCTCCTCAGAAAATAGGATTTTCTTTTCTATAGCACTGTCAGGCTGCAAATTTTCCAAACATTTATGCTCGGTTCCCCGTTTGAAACAGAATGCCTTTAGCAGCATCAAAGTTACCTCTTGAATGCTTTACTGCTTAGAAATCTCTTCTGCCAGATACACCAAATTATCTTTCTCAAATTCAAAGTTCCACAAATCTATAGGGCAGGGACAAAATGCCACCAATCTCTTTGCTAAAACATGACAAGTGTCTCTTACACCCTCCCAAGACTAAACCAGGAAGAACTTAAATCCCTGAATAGACCAGTAACAAGGTCTGAAGTTGAGGCAGCAATTAATATCCTACCAACCAAAAAAAGTCCAGGACCAGACAGATTCACAGCCGAATTCTACCAGATGTACAAAAAGGAGCTAGCACCATTCCTTCTGAAACTATTCCAAATGATACAAAAAGAAGGAATCATCCCTAACTCATCTTATGAGACCAACATCATCCTGATACCAAAACCTGGCAGAGTCACAACTAAAAAAGAAAATTTCGGGCCAATATCCATGATGAACATTGATGCAAAAATCTTCCATAAAATACTGGCAAACCAGATCCAACAGTACATCAAAAAGCTTATCAATCACAATCAAGTCGGCTTCATCCCGGGAATGCAAGGCTGGTTCAATATATGTAAATCTATAAATGTAATCTATCACATAAACAGAACCAAAGACAAAAACCACATGATTATCTGAATAGATGCAGAGAAGGCATTCAACAAAATTCAACAGCCCCTATACCAAAAACTCTCAATAAACTAGGTATCAACAGAATGTATCTCAAAATAATAAAAGCTATTTATGACAAACCCTCACAGTCAATATCATACTGAATGGGTAAAAACTGGACACATTCCCTTTGAAAACTGGCACTAGATAAGGGTGCCCTACATAGTTTTGGAAGTTCTGGCCAGAGCAATCAGACAAGACAAAGAAATAAAGGATATTCAATTAGGAAAAGAGGAAGTCAAATAGTCTCTATTTGCAGATGATATGATTGTATATTTAGAAGAACCCATAGTCTCAGCCCAAAATCTCCTTAAGCTTATGAGCAACTTCAGCAAAGTCTCAGGATACAAAATCAATGTGCAAAAATCATAAGCATTCCTATACACCAATAACAGAGAGCCAAATCATGAGCGAACTTCCATTCACAATTGCTACAAAGAGAATAAAATACCTAGGAATACAATTAACAAAGAATGTGAAGAACCTCTTGAAGGAGGACTACAAACCACTGCTCAAGGAAATAAGAGAGGACAAAAACAGATGGAAAAATATTCCATGCTCATGGTTACGAAGAATCAATATTGTGAAAATGGTCATATTGCCCAAAGTAATTTATAGATTCAATGCTATCCCCATCAGGATACCACTGACCTTCTTCACAGAACTGGAAAAAACTACCTTAAACTTAATATGGAACCAAAAGAAAGCTCGCATACCCAAGTCAATTCTAAGCAAAAAGAACAAAACTGGAGGCATCACACTACCTGACTTCAAACTATACTACAAGGCTACAGTAATCAAAACAGCATGATACTGGTACCAAAACAGAGACATAGACCAATGGAACAGAACAGAGGCCCCAGAAGAAACACCACACATCTACAACTATCTGATCTTTGACAAACCTCACAAAAACAAGCAATGGGGAAAGGATTCACCGTTTAATAAATGGTGTTGGGAAAACTGACTAGCCATGTGCAGAAAGTTGAAACTGGACCCCTTCCTGACACCTTACACTAATATTAACTCCAGATGGATTAAAGATTCAAACATAAGACCTAACACCATACAAACCCTAGAAGAAAACCTAGGCAAAACCATTCAGGACATAGGCACAGGCAAGGACTTCAGAGAAGCAATGGCAATAAAAGCCAAAATAGACAAATGGGATCTAATTAAACTTAAGAGCTTCTGCACAGCAAAAGAAACAATTATTAGAGTGAACTGGCAACCAAAAGAATGGGAAAACATTTTTGCAATCTACACAACTGACAAAGGGCTAATATCCAGAATCTACAAAGAACTTAAACAAATTTACAAGGAAAAAAAAAAACACCATTAAAAAGTGGGCAAAGGATATGAACAGACACTTCTAAAAAGAAGACCTTTATGCAGCCAAAAAACATGAAAAAATGCTCCTCATCACTGGTCATTAGAGAAATGCAATCCAAAACCACATTGAGATACCATCTCATCCCAGTTAGAATGGCGATCATTAAAAAATGTAGAGACAACAGATGCTGGAGCAGATGTGGAGAAATAGGATCGCATTTACACTGCTGGTGGGAGTGTAAATTAGTTCGACCACTGTGGAAGACAGTGTGGCAATTCCTGAAGGATCTAGAAATAGAAATACCATTTGACCCAGCAATCCCATTACTGGGTATATACCCAAAGGATTACAAATCATACCCAAAGGATTATAAAGACAAATGCACATGTATGTTTACTGTGGCACTGTTCGAAATGGCAAAGACTTGGAACCAACCCAAATGCCCATCAATGGTAGACTGGATAAAGAAAATGTGGCACATATATACCATAGAATACTAGGCAGCCATAAAAAAAGGATGAGTTCATGTCCTTTGTAGGGACATGGATCAATCTGGAAACCATCATTCTCAGCAAACTGACACAAGAACAGAAAACCAAACAGTAAATGTTCTCACTCATAAGTGGGTGTTGAACAATGCGAACACATGGAGATAGGGAGGGGAACATCACACACCAGGGCCTGTTAGGGTGTGAGGGGAGTTGGGGAGGGATAGCAGGGGTTGGGGGTATTGGAGAGTGATAACATTAGGAGAAATACCTAATGTAGGTGACGGGGGGATGGATGCAGCAAACCACCATGGCATGTGTATACCTACATAACAATCTGCATGATCTGCACATGCACCCCAGAACTTAAAGTATAAAAGTAATAATAATAAAAAACATAACAAGTGTCATCTTTGCTCCAGTTCCCAACAAGTATTTAATCTCCATGTCAGACCATCTCCTTCTGGATTTCGTTGTCCATATCACTATTAGCATATTGGTGAAAGCCATTCAACAAGTATCTAGGGACTTCCAAACTTTCCCACATTTTCCTTTCTTCCCCTGAGCCTGCCAAACTGTTCCAACCTCTGCCTGTTACCCAGTTCCAAAGTTCCTTCCACATTTTTGGGTATTTTTACAGCAGCACCCCACGCTACTGGTACCAATTTACTGCATCAGTCTGTTTTCATGCTGTTGATAAAGACATACCTGAGGCCGGGCTATTACAAAGAAAGAGATTTAATGGACTTAGAGTTCCACATGGCTGGGGAGGCCTCACAATCATGGTGGAAGGCAAGGAGGAGCAAGTCACATCTTACAAAGATGGCAGCAGGCAAACAGTGAGCTTGTGCAGGGAAATTCCCATTTTTAAAACCAACAGATCATGTGAGACTCATTCACTATCACTAGAACAGCATGGGAAAGACCCACCATCATGATTCAATTATTCCCCACCAGGTTCCTCCCATGACATGTGGGAATTGTGGGAGTTACAATTCAAGATGAGATTTGAGGAAAACACAGCCAGACCATATCAAGTTAAGACCCAAGTCTAAACACGAAATCCCTTTCTGTTTCATATATACCTTATATACATAGCATAAAGGTGATTTTATACAATATTTTGAAATAATTTTGTGCTTGAAATAAAGTTTTGACTACAATCCATTGCATGAGGTCAGGTATGGAATTTTTCATGTGTGGTGTCAGGCCAGCACTCACAAAATTTCAGATTTTAGAGAATTTCAGATTTCAGATTTTCAGATGAGGGATGCTCAACCTGCAGATCGTTAAATTGTTTGTAATACTTCTGTTCAAATACGGACTTTCTGTTATTCTGATAACTACTTTTATGAAATATTTGACCTCATATGAGGCAATATGCTATGTAAATGCAAAATAACAATAGTCTAAAATCATCATATCAATAATCAGCACTCTCATTATCTATTTTCCAGCTAATAATTATAAAGAAATCCCATAACATCCCTAGAAGAAGACTGCTCTAGCAAACACAATTAAATACAGAAAAATATTAAAAGGATTCATAAGTGGGTTAATTTGCTTCTTGAAATAGTACAAAATATACTAGATTTTTTCAGAACACATCTTTATAATACCACCATATTTTAATTTGAATTTGTTATAAATTTAATTAAGTTCTGCCTTTTTAAATTTTCTAAATGCTTCTGCTTTTGCCATTATACTACTGCTAGCAGCATCCTGAGAGGTGGAAGTGTAAATTATTCCATGGTTTTCTGAAATAAAGCTAAAAGGGAAGTACGGTAGTACATGTTTATAAATAGTGTATTTTTATTAATTTAACAGGGAGTAGATAATGCATATGATTTGTCTTACAAAAAAATGTTTACTTTGTGGCACTATTTGTTAATTTATGCATTCCAATTTAAAATGTGTTAGCAGTAGCTGTTACTTATATTTCTTTCACTCCACACACGACTGGTCTTTGTTTCATCTTTTTAGATCTCAGAACCCAGAAGAAACTGATTTAGAGACGATGACAATAATAACAATTACTATGCTAGGGACAAGATTTATCATCACAGTGCATTATAAACATCAAAGTATAGTAATAATTTGGATAGTCATTAAGTTGTCAGTTTTTTACTGATTTCTTCAATACCAGGCATGCACACATGATCATCCTATGATTCCATGTTAAACATTAAAAATAAAAATATTTTCTTCATAAAAAAGCTGAAGCATTAGTGGAATTTTTATTGAATATACAAAACTGGATTCAGTATTCTGTTATTTTCATAGGAAAGTGGCAACTAAAACTATCTGTCCTGTCCTCACTTAAAAAACATTATTTACGTGGCTCTTACTGCTACATAAAGCGTACTGTTTTCCAGTGAAAGCAATAAATATGAAGGAATAAAAAGATTAGAACTAAAGAAAGATCTATCTAAATCAAGACCAGAGAAAGCAATTACGTACCCCTTAAACTTGACATTGTACAACATTTCAGCTTGGCAGATGTGTTAATCAGGTAGGGCTGCTTTAATAAAATGTGTACACTGGGTGGATTAAATAAGAAAAGTCCATTATCAGGGTGCCAGCATGATCAGGTTTTGATGAGGGCTTTTCTTCCTGGCTCAAAGAGAGCCATCTTCTTGCAGTGTTGTCATGAGGAAGAGACAGAGATGAGTTTATATTCTTGTTATAAGGCACAATTCTATTGCATTAAGACTGTGGCCCTATAAGAAGAGCCACACCTTTATGATCTCATGTAACTTTAATTACCTACTAAAGACTAAATAAAGTCACACTAGCAATCAGGGCATCAATATATACATTTGGGGAAAACACAATTCAGTTCAAAGTACCAATATCAGGTACCCTGAAATTATTTTAGTTCTAGGCCCAGCTATTTCTCTATAAAGGGGATTAAAATACAATTTTTAATATGATAGGGTGAGAATTAAATGCTCTCTTCCTTAGACTTTAGCAACTTTTAACTAATGAAGAGTTTGGTACATGCTACCACAAAATTTGGCATGTTGATATACTGAATATTCTAAACTGAAGGCATGTGAGAAATGACATGTGTAGGAAAGACTTAATAACATTCCCCTGAAGCAGATTTTAAGACTCTGATGTGAGAGGTAGCCTACCTATACCTGAAGAAAAGGCACATCCCTTGAATCCTTGATATTCTCTCTAAGCGCCTACCTCTTCCATTACTCTATCACCCCTGCTAGACATTTTCTCTTCCCACTCTAGCCCCTCAGTAACTTGAACTTTAGGAATCTCCGTTCTCAAGGACTTCAGGGGGTCTTCTGAAAAATAAAAGAGGCTAATTGGAAATAAATTCAGTATTGTATTTTCTCAGACAGAGTTTGTAGAAAACCAAACAGCTGCTAGATGTCTCCTTAATCACTTGCCTAAAATTTCACTCATAGCTGCAATTATATTACTTATGACTGAAAGACCTAAATTTATTGTGGAAAATAAAAATAAAGTTAAAAAAGATTACTTATCAAAAGGGTAAATAAAAACAAAAACCTTTCCAAAATACTGGTAAAACGCATTAGTCCTCATACTGAGTAGCTAACCTCGATTTGTTCCATTTGTCAGAAACACAAATCGATTAACAGTATAAGGTGAAGAAAAGACAAGAACTATTGTATATAAACTGGTGAGTTCATATTACTATGTTTCATTGACTGCAGAAATTTTTGAATGAAACCTGTAAGATCTTTATTTGCTATATACATATATATATACATGTATGCCTGACATAGCTTTGTGATATTTTTCTATCCCCAGATGGAATTACCAAATTAATATACAAAATCCTTTAAAAGAGCTCCATTTAACTGATGTAAAGAAAGTAAGTGCTTGTATAAACTAAGTATTCCTAAAATTATCAAAAATATATAACTAACCTAATCATTTTAGGTTCATGTGATCTGGGATAATCCTTGGTAAATAAAACTGGTTTAAAGATTGTTGGTAAAATAAAAACAGGAATGTTGTCAGCATTATATATAATATGACATATAATTGCTTTCTACTTAGGTTTACTCATCAAACAAGCTTATGTTATCTCTACTAGATATTTATGAGAGTAAAACTATAAATGCAACCTAAGAACCAAATGTACAATAAAAATGAATTGATGTATATACTTTAAAAAGGCAAAAACTAGGTTTTTAGGTTAGGATTTTTGCCTCTGTGATTTTTAGTTACTTGCTTAATTTGTCAACAACAAAATTTAAGAGAATATCTACCTTTGAACAGTGTCTCATGAAATTTTCATGAGTAATCCAAGCATTGTTGATAAAAGCTAGTCAATTACATAGATGAAAGCAGATTAAAAGTTTATAAATAAACTTTTAATAAACTTTTTAACGAAAACTATGTTTTATAATATATCTACTTAAAGTAGTTTCCCAAATCTCTTTAGTAATGTATACCTCTGAAATTATATTAAGTTGAACTGATTAACATTCATTGACTATCTAGATCATTTCCAATTAAAATACTAAAACATTAATTGCTAAACATAAGTTTAATCTTATCTAATTTGATTTATTACAGAGAAACTAAAGATATTTGAGTCTGTCAGTAAACATGTCATATGCCACATTTATGAACTGTACTAAGAGAACACATATGTTCCCAGAAATTATGAAAGAGTACATTCATAAATTTGACGATACAGAGTGTTGGTATGTTACAGCTTACGATGGCTTACTTCCTAGTTTTCACTGGAATTAAGGCTCTAAATGTTAAGAATTCTAATTAGTATATTTAAGTAAAACTACTAAACCTAGGGCTAGGCACAATAACTCACGCCTGTAATCCCAGCAACTTGGGAGGCTGAGGCTGGAGGATTCCTTGAGGCAAAGAGTTAAAGACCAGTCTGGGCAACATAAAGAGACCTCGTCTTTACAAAAAAACAAAAAATTAGTTGGTTGTGGAGGTGTCCTGAGCCCAGGAGTGCAAGGTTACAGTGATCTATGATTGTGCCACTGCAATCAAGCCTGGGCGACAGAGTGAGATCCTGTCACATATACACACAAATCTAATCAGGCAAAAACCTTATATGCCAAGTATTCAAGGGAAGTAGAATATGTTTTTTTGATGAGGAAAAGAATAAAGAATGTGGTTTTGTTAAGGGAAAAAGAGTGTCATTTTGTCCTAAAGTAAAAATGACTGGTTGATCTAAAGAGAAAAAAAAAAAAGAACAAGACAGAAACTGAATATATTTTTTAAAATTATAGGTTTGTGCAAAAGTAATCTTGGAAACGGAATCTTATTTTGTGAGATAGAGTTGGCTAAGATTGGATAGATTTAGTCAAAAGTTGTTGTTTGATGAGCTGTAGTGGCCAGGGATCTTGGCTCACTCTTGTAATACCAGCACTTGAACAGTCAAGGTGGGAGGATAGCCTGAAGCCAGGCATTCAAGCCAGCTTGGGCAATACAATGAGACCCCACCTCCACAGAAAATAGTTAAATTAGCCAGGCATGGTGGTACATCCCTGCAGTCCTAGCACTCAAAAGGATGAGGTGAGAGGATCATCTCAGCCCAGGAGTTTGAGGCTGCAGTGAGCTGAGGTGGGATAATAAGAAAGAAAAATTAAAAAGAGAAAAAAACAAGTTCTCTGTAGTAGGCTGGAGGCAGTTAACAGGTGAAGCCCAGGTCCAGGAAAAACCTTAATAACATTATCTTAGAATCCAGTGCTCTGAGAAATGTACTCTGAAGACTTTTCCAGCACTCCCTCAATATACAGAGGGAAACATAAATTTTCCTTATACCCTAAGCTTAGGAATTTATAGGTATCTGTCTCCTTTGTAACTTCAGGTAGTCTGTTTTCCATCTAAGTAACAGAGTGGAGGCCACGAGAAATGTCTAAGCAGGCCAGAAGTGCAGACACCAAAGCACCAGAACAAAGGCCAAAAGATAAACTCATGCAAGGCTGTCTGAACCAGCATGAGTTCAAGATAAGGGACACCTGGCCCGCATCCCAAGAGTTATATGTAAACCTGTCACTGTCTTGATTAACTGCTTTTGTTCTCGCTTTTGTAAGCCTACTTCCCGCTTCATGTTTTCCAGCCATAAGACGCATAGGCACTTGCCATCTTTGTCCAGTGCTCAGAATTTCTGGATGTGAATCCACTGAGCCAGTATACAACTTAAATAAATCCTCCTGTAACCTCATTTCCCTGATTTGCGGTTCCCTGATTTCCCGCAGAAGAGCTATGATAGCTCCACTGCACTCCAGCCTGGGCAACAAATGAGAGTGAGACCTTGTCTCTTAAAAAGAAAAAAAGCTTTAGTATTAATAGAACACATGCTATACTAGAATTCTGTGTCCTCTGTAAAAATGACAAACTGCTCTTCGTAAGATATATGAAAGGATTTTTCCCCCACTTTATAAGTAATCTGCCTAGAAAATCAAACTTTTGTGTGTTAGAACAATTTCATATTACTTTTATCAGTTCTTTTGACTAAGAAAGTGGAATCCTCTCAATGTTAAAAGTACTCAGTTTTATTTACAACTATTATCTCCTGTATTTGCTTATAAAATATTTTATTCTTAATTTGTTTAAATAGATAAGTATTGCTTTATAACGATGTGTGATCCTAGTAAGTGTTAAAAATCTTTTGACATTTTTGAAAAACTTTTCCAAATCAAATTCTATTTTTTGAGATGGAGTTTCACTTATTGCCCAGGCTGAAGAGCAATGATGTCATCTCAGCTCACTGCAATCTCTGCCTGCCAGTTTCAAACAATTCTCCTGCCTCAGCCTCCCAAGTAGCTAGGATTACAGGCCCACACTACCATACCTGGATAATTTTTGTACTTTTAGTAGAAACGAGGTTTCATCATGTTGGCCAGGCTGGTCTTGAACTCCTGACCTCAGGTGGTCCGCCCAATTCAGCCTTCCAAAGTGCTGGGATTACAAGTATGAGTCACTGTGCCACCCAAATTAAATTCTACATAAAGTATTTTTGACTGCAAATTAACATTGAGAGTTTCCTGGAAAATATCAAAGGATTTGTCTCTCATCTTGTAAAAGAGAGATGTTATATTAAGTAGTTTGATTTGTTAAATTACAGAGGAAGTACTATCAAATAAGAACTGATGCTAAATCTTCTTTAGGTTATATTTACATGAATGTATGTTATTAATATAAGTATTTCAGGAGTTACGTAAAGTTCATAGAAATTTGTCAATATGTTTGTTATTCAGAATAGGTTTGGCATAATGTTATCAGTCACAATCCCAATTATTATGTTAAAATATCATTAGCCACAGCAATAACTAAATTTCCTTAGCAAATGAACTCTTATCAGATCTTTACCTATGGTGATAAGCCTTCTGTCATGCTCAATTTATTGTTTTACTTTGATTCTTCTCTCAAAGCATTTATAATTTCAACAGGCCAAAGTGTTTAATGGAAAAGGCTCTGAAAAGTGCTACAGAATAAAGGTTTATGATAACTTTAAGGTCATACCATGGGACTAGGTAAGAATTTCTAGAACTCTAATGAAGCAACTGATGGGCTCATAAAATTGCCAAGCCAAGATACAGCAGAATAAGAATTAATAACATAAATTCAGACTACATAAACTGAATAAGGTGATTATAATTATTTAATAACCTTTTCTTTGAAATTTTGCTGGCTCTTTAGTGCTTTGGCTTACAGATTTAAGAAACCACTTTCTCTTACGCTATTTACAGCTTACAGTAATGTAACAGGTTATACTCTTCTTCCTTTTTTTTGCAAAGATACGTCTGTCTCCCTCAACAAGTCAAGAGTGTAGTAGTGTGATTATAGCTCACTGCAGCCTTGAAATCTTAGGCTCAAGCTATCCTCTTGCCTTGGAATCTCAAAATGCTGAGATTACAGGCATGACCCACCATGCCTAGCCTAGATGATACATTTATATATAAAATTGAAATAATTACCTTTTCTCCCTACTTGATCTCTCCAGAACTTGGAAACCATTAGTGAATACTTTTATGAAAATGATGTGTAAAATTAGATATGACAGTCGGCTTTAAGGAACTAAGGTTAACTTTAACAGATGAATGCTAATAAAGCCCCTTTGGAAAAACTGGTCTGTTTCTTGGCTTAGAGTCCAGAAGTGACTTCCTTACTCACGAAGTAGGCCCAGGAACCTCAAGATAACTTGTAGAAGAAAGATATCAGTTGAAACTATAGGTACAGAAGATAAGAGCTGATGATGAGTTCTCGGTTTAGCTTCCTAGCCTCAACAGGTTTTTAAAAGTCTAATCTGAGATTGCTTATGAAAAGTTCCAGCAAAGCAAACTGAAAAGCACCCTACATGGTCAATCACTACTTTTTCTGCACATATGTAAATAGTCAGTCCAAGTTTAGTAGGATTAATTTTCTACACAAATTAGTCTTACTTTGATTATCATAAAAATAGGGGTGATTATAGAGTGAAAAAACTGTGTTTCAATGGAAAACTAGAGCATACCCTGTGTATATTAAATTGTATTTTTCATTTTCTTTAGAGTTTTGTCATCTGATTGCTTTACCATTTGCCATAATAACTATCATTTAATTAATTGGTTATTCATCTATTAAAATATACCAGCAAGAGATGAGCATGCCTAATTTATACTTACTGGCTGTTGTTTGGTTTATGGTGCATGTATATAAAGTTTTCTATCCTTAAGTAATGTCTACCAGTTCTCTTCATATATCAGCAGATGAATAGAGAGCCATTGTTAACTCTTACTACAAAGCTCTACAACTGTGTTGACAATTAATGCACTTTCTCTATCTTTAAGGGTCAGAAGAGTCCCTGCAGTCAGGCTTCTAATCTATTAATGGAATAGACAGGACCCAATTCCTCTGACTTTATAGAATGTGGTTTGTAATAAGATGTACAACATTTTGTTCTGTTTTATTTTGAGAGATACTATCTAATACAAAAAAAGCTGAGCCTAAAAGGATGTTTCACTGAATACTGTGAAAATAGTTTACAATATTTTCATGTTACATTTTTTCCCCTTTTAATTAAGGCTAGACCAAAGACTTTATTTTTATTTTTGAGACAGATTCTTGCTCAGTCGCCCAGCTGGAGTGCAGTGGCACAATCGTGGCTCACTGCAAACTCCACCTCCCATGTTCAAGTGATTCTCGTGCCTTAGCCTCCGAAACAGCTCAAATTGCAGATGTGCATCACCACTCCAAGAACATTTTTGAATTTTCAGTACAGAAGGGGTTTCACCATGTTGGCCAGGCTCATGTGATCTGTCCATCTCAGCCTCCCAAAGTGCTGGAATTAAAGGCATGAGCTGCCACATCTGTCCAAAACCAACTACTTTAAATTGGACATATTCCTTTACTCTTTGCTTGCCTATTTATATATCCAGACAATTGCAAATATACTGTACAAATAAATATGAATTAAGCTTTTCATCTTCCTTTATATTTCCCTCATGCTATAGTATTCATACTTATAAATTTAATGGTTATATAATACTCCATTGAGCACATAAACAATAATTTAGATTTTTTTTTTGAGACGGAGTTTCGCTCTTGTTGACCAGGCTATAGTGCAATGGCACGATCTTGGCTGACTGCAACCTCTGGTTCCTGGGTTCAAGCAATTCTCCTGCCTCCGCCTCCCAAGTAGCTGGGATTACAGGCATGCACCACCACACCTGGCTAATTTTGTATTTTTAGTAGAGACAGAGTTTCTCCATGTTGGTCAGGCTGGTATTGAACTCCTGATCTCGGTGATCCACCATGCCTGGCCAAAAAATTTCGATTCTATGTCATTTTTAATATCAAAATTTTGTAAATAATGTATAGATTAAAGTAACCTTTTAGATTATTTCCTTATACAAAACAATCAAAAATAAGATTATTGAATCAAATTGTACAAAATTTTAACAACTCTTTAAAAAATGCCAAATTTCTTTCCAAAGTTTTATGATTTACATGGTCACTAGTAGTACCTAAATGTATTAGTTACAGTGCAATTATTGCAGTTTTGAAACCCAAAGAAAATTTCTGAAAATATGTTATTTATCAGGTTATCTATGATATTTCCTAAAAACATCAATTTCTGGGTCTTGTTCCTATTTTAATGAATCAGAATCTCTTCACCATCACATGGGAATATACATTTTTAACAAATTTGTGCAGCAGGGAGATTGGCCATCATAGTGGATGAGAGCCAGGACTAGATGGCAGCTCTGACTCAGACAAACAGAGCAGCAAGCAGAGGCTCATATGGTGAATTTTAGCTACAGAAAGACTGCAGGAATAAATCAGGAAATCTGAGAGGACCCACAGACCCTCTGAAGAAAGTGGATTGCTCCTGCAGGACTTGGAAGACATCCACAATGCTGTGAGTGGCCAAACTGTGGAAGTGAGAGAGAAAGATCCTCCACCCCCAAACACACATCCCCACTGGGGAAACTGAATGTCTACTTTACAGGAGAAGATTCCGACCTAACCTGAAGCTGAGTCAATTTAGATAATGAAGCAAAATACAGAGATAGAGAGGAATCAGAGACAAAAAGGGCCTGTGAGCTCGCTGGGTCCACAAGCAGGCCATTCCTACCTGGCATCACAGGGATCTTCTAAGAGGGCAGCCAGAGGTGTGGGAAAAATGCCACAGGGAGAAGAAAATCTCCAGCTGATTGCTGTAACAATGTGAACTGGTCAAAAAGCCTCCTGGAGAGTACTTGGGGGAGGGTTCGAATCTGGCATGCAGACTCCACAGGAGGGGGAAAACTAACACCCTACTTTCTTTCACAGCTGGGAGGCAGTTAGCCTGGGGCAAGTTCTCAGCCCTGCTTGCCCAATGCCTGAAAACAGACTTGGTGCTGCTAGAGGGGGCATGATGGAAGTGAGTCTGGCTCTTTGGATTGCATGGGAGCTGGGTGAGGCCTGTGACTGCTGCCTTTCCCCAATTTCCCTGATAACCTGCAAGACTTGGTAAAGGCAGTCATAATACTTCTAGGGACATAATTCCATTGACCTAGGAACCTCACCCCCATCCCCCACAGCAACTGCAGTAAGACCTGCCCAAGGAGAGTCTGAGTTCAGACATATCAAGCCCTGCCCTCACCTGATGGTCCTTCCGTACCCACCCTGGTAGCTGAACACAAAGGATATACACTAGGGAGTTGCAGGGCCCCGCCCACCACTGGTTCGTCCCCATACTACTATGGGTGATGCTCTTTGGAAAGTGCCACCTCCAAGCAGGAGGCCAACTAGCACAAAAATAGAGCATTAAACCACCAAAGCTAAGAACCTTCACAGAGTTAATTTTACCCCCTTGTCACCTCCACCAGAACAGGTGATGGTATCCACAGCTGAGAGACCCATAGCTGGTTTGCATCACAGGACTCTGTGCAGACGACCCATGGAGCTAGGTAGGCTTGCTGGGTGGCTAGACCAAAAGAGAAATAACAATCACTGTACCTCACTCTCAGGAAGCCACATCCATCGGAAAAGGGGGAGAGTACTACATCAAGGGAAAACACAGTGGGCCAAAAGAATCTGAGTAACAGCCTTCAGCCCTAGACCTTCCCTCTGACAGAGGCTACCCAAATGAGAAGGAACCAGAAAACCAACCCTGGTAATATTTTATAAATAAACTTTTGGTGCTGCAAAAGAAATAGCACTCAAACATAAATTTTCTCAGCAAGACAATTTACATCTATAGAAGGGTGTGTCTCACAGATGGAGCAATGGTGAGAGCATACCTGAACAAGGGAGGGAAAGGGATTCTTTTCCCTGGAGCAAGTAGCCAGCCCCAACTGCTGTGTTGTTTCTCTATTGCCTAGGGTTGGAATACACATTCTAAGCAGATTCTGATTGGCTATTTTAAAGGGAGCAGGGGTAGGCTGGGCACAGTAGCTCATGCCAGTAATCCCAGCACCATGGGAGGCTGAGGTGGGTGGATTGCCTGAGATCAGGAGTTGAGTCCAGCCTGGGCAACACAGTGAAACCCCATCTCTACTAAAAATACAAAAAATTAGCCACAAATAGTGGAATGTGCCTAGAGTCCCAGCTACTTGGGAGGCTGAGGCAGGACAATTGTTTGAACCCAGGAGACGGAGGTTGCAATGAGCTGAGATCATGCCACTGCAATCCAGCCTGGGCAACAGAGTGAGATTCTGTCTCAAAAAAAAAAAAAAAAGATAGAGAGCAGGGGTAGAGCCAGAGGGGTGGGGTGAGCGGATTTTGTGGGAAAGATGGTTGCAGAACAAGTGACTGAAGGTGACTCAGGTCAGAGCAGGTGACCAGGGTTACTCAAGATGGAACAGGTGACCAGGGGTGACTCAGGACAGAGGAGGTGACCAGGGGTACAGATATGAACTACTACTTAGAGCTATCAAGAAGGTTGTTTATTAAAACTAGAGGCAAGAACATGAAGAGAATGAGGAAGTTAAACTTTAAAATGGAGAACAAAGAACACAGAAACTGAACATACTGGCATGCTGATTCTTTGAAGAGAAACTTGGAACTCAATGTATTCAACAATATGACAAAACAAGTTTATTTAACACCCCTCAAAAAAATCACACTAGCTCAGCAGCAATGGATCCAAATCCAAAAAGTCCCTGATTTACCTAAAAAAGAATTCAGAAGGTTAGTTATTAAGTTAATCAGGGAGGCACCAGAGAAAGGCGAAGCCAATGCAAGGAAATTTTTTTAAAGAATGAGATAAGAAGTGAAGAAAGAAATATTCAATGAAATAGCATAAAAAAAATCAAAGCTTCAGAAAACACTGGACACACTTAGAAATGCAAAATGCTCTGGAAAGTCTCAACAACAGAATTGAACAAGTAAAAGATGGAAATTTAGAGCTCTAAGACGAGGTGTTCCAAATTAACCCAATCCAACAAAGACAAAGAAAAAAGAATAAGAAAATATGAACAAAGCCTCAAAGAAGTCTGGGATTATGTTAAATGACCAAACCTAAGAACAATCAGTGTTTCTGAGGAAGAAGAGAATTCTAAAAGCTTGGAAAACATATTCTGTGGAATAATCAAGGGAAACTTCCAGCCTTGCTAGAGACCTAGGTATCTAAATACAAAGGGCACAAAGAACATCTGGGAAATTCATCACAAAAAAATCATTGCCTAGGCACATTGTCATCAGGTTATCCAAAGTTAAGAGGAAGGAAAGAATGTTAAGAGTTGTGAGACAGAAGCACCATGTAACCTGTAAATGAAAACCTATTAGATTAACCATAAATTTCTCAGCAGACACCCTACAAGCTAGAAGGGATTGGGTTCCTATCTTCAGCCTCCTCAAACAGAACAATTATCAACCAAGAATTCTGTATCCAGTGAAACTAAGCATCATATATGAAGGAAAGATAGCCTTATTCTTCTTTAGACAAACAAATGCTGAGAGAATTCGTGACCACCAAGCCACCACTACAAGAACTGCTACAAGTTCTAAATCTTGAAAAAATCCTGGAAAAGCATCAAAACAGAACCTAATATTTAAAACATAAACCTCACAGGACCTATAAAAAATACAATTTAGAAAACAAAAACAGAAAACAAAAAACCAAGGTAGACAGGCAAAAAATAGCATGATGAATGAAATGGTATCCCACATCTCACTACTAATATTGAATGTAAATGGTTTAAATGCTCCATGTAAAAGACAAAGAACTGAGGAATGGATAAGAATTCACCAACCATCTGTTGCCTTCCAGAGGCTCATCTAACACTAAGGACTCCCATAAACTTAAAATAAAGGGGTGCAAAAGGGCATTTCATGCAAATGGACAAAAAAGCCAGCAAGAGTAGCTATTCTTATATCAGATAAAGCAAACTTTAAAGCAACAGCAATTTAAAAAGATAAAGAGGGATATTATATAATGGTAAAAGAAAACCTAGAAGAGATGGGTAATTCCCTAGAAAGATACAACCCTAGAAAGATACCCTGAACAAACCAATAACAAGCAGCAAGATTGAAATGGTAATTTAAAAACAGAAATAAAAAAGAAAATGACCATAGTGCCAAAAGCAATCTACAAATTCAGTGCAATCCCTATTCAAAATACCACCATGATTCTACACAGAATTAGAAAAAAAACATTCTAACATTCATATGAAACCAAAAAAGAGCCCACATAGCCAAAGCAAGACTAAGAAAAAAAAAGTCTGGAGGCATCACACTACCTGATTTGAAACTATACTATATGGCCACAGTCACCAAAACAACATAGTACTGGTATAAAAACCAGCACACAGACTAATGCAACAGAATTTTGCATGGCAAAAGCAAGAGAACAGACAATCCATGAAGTGGGAGAAAATCTTCACAATCTATACATCTGACAAAGGACTAATATCTGGAATATATAACAAATCAGCAAAAAAATCCCAAACAATCCCATCTAAAAGTGGGGCTAAGGACATGAATAGACAATTTTCAAAAGAAGATATACAAATGGCCAGCAAACACATGAAAAAATGCTCAACATTACCAATGATCAGGGAAATGTAAATCAAAACCACAAATCGATACCACCTTACTCCTGCAAGAATGGCCAAAATCAAAAAATCAAAAACCAATAGATGCTGGTGTGGATGCAGCAATCAGAGAACACTTCTACACTGCTAGTGGAAATATAAACTAGTACAACCACTCTGGAAAACACTGTGGAGATTCCTTAAAGTAGAACTAAAAGTAGAACTACCATTTGATCCAGTAATCCCACTGGGTATCTACCCAGAGGAAAAGAAGTCATTATATAAAAAAGATAGTTGCACATGCATGTTTATAGTAGTATACTTCACAACTGTAAAATCATGGAACCAACCCAAGTGCCCATCAATCAACGAGTGAATAAATAAACTATGGCATATTAGCCAGGCACAGTGGCAGGCACCTGTAATCCCAGCTACTCAGGAGGCTGTGGCAGGAGAATCACCTGAACCTGGTGGGCAGCGGTTGCAGTGAGCTGAGATTGTGCCACTGCACTCCAGTCTGGGCAACAGAGTGAGACTCCATCTCAAGGGAAAAAAAAAAAAAAGAAAGAAACTGTGGCACATATATATATATATGATGGAATACTACTCAGCCATAAAAAGGAATGAATTAATGGCATTCACAGAGACCTGGATGAGATTAGAGACTATGATTCTAAGTGAAGTAACTCAGGAATGAAAAACCAAACACTATATTCTCAATAATATGTGGGAGTGAGGCTGTGAGGAGACAAAGGCTTAATGATACAACAGACTTTAAGGTCTGGGGGGAAGGGTAGTGGGAGAGGGTTAAGACTGTAAGTAGGGTTCAGTGTACACTGCTTGGGTGATGGGTGCACCAAAATCTCGCAAATCACCACTAAACAACTTATGCATGTAACTAAACACACCCTGTACCCCAATAACCTATTGAAAAAGAAACAAAACAAATACACTAAAAAATATTGTACAATAAAATTTGTACAATAAAGTTTGATAATTATTCTACTAAGGTATATGTGGACTTTTCTTAGAGTATGTAACTGAAATAATGAAAATAATGATTTATAGTTAATATCTATAGAGTGCTTTCCACTTATCAGATCATGTTCTATGAGCTTTTATATGTATTACCTAATTTAAGTCTCATGATAATCCTAAGAAGTAGGCAGCATCTTCGATTACTCTTCCAAGTTTACAGATGTAGATAGTGAGACACATAGGGTAAAAAGCCTTATTTAGTGGAAAACCTAATATTTCAATCCAGATTGTCAAGCCCAAATCTGAGCTCTTAACTTTGGTACAATACTGCTTCTCTTATCTTGATTATTTCCCTAGATTCTACTCAACCATCAGCGATTTATTACCTTAACAGTTGTTCTACCTGAGGGCAAACAAGCAGATCTAACAAAGTAGGCTATAGAAAAAGCAAAACAGTATAAAATAAACATGGGGAAAAATAATATTTGTGAGTTTCCATAAAAAGAAATTTTATACATACAGTGCTATTTTCAGTCATATGTATGTGAAAAAAGACATATTACGACCTGGGTAACAGCTTCTGAAATGTGATGATGCATAAACTAAGATTAGATTCATTTTAACACAGCTCATATAATATGTACAATGTTTTGTAAAAGACATTCCTCAGATTCCATGCCATGGAACATATTTTGAAATTGATAAACAAAGAGGAGTAAATTACCAAATGATTGATAACTGGAATCTATTTGGCATATATTTGTATTTGTAAAAGCAATTCTAGTATTTCTGCATCTTAATATAAAGTTATCAATGAACTTTTAAAACATAAATAACTGAGAACCCAGGGTGATTTACTGAAATAGTATGTAAAGCATTTACAGTTGTACTAAAGAACTCTGATCCAGTCCATTTTATGAGCACTACTGTCAGTTAATCATCCTCATAAGTACAATTCCAAATATACTTTTCTGGCTCAAAAATTCCCCTTTCTCCAATGTAGTTTTCTATTACTTTCCTTTATATACCTAATACAGTGGACACTCATTTCACAAACCACTTCTCATTTTTTTTATGGCAACAACTTTGTTTCTGCAATCCAGCTTCTCTCTTGACATTGATAACTCAAATGTCTTCTCTTTACTAAGCATTCTCTGACTTGACAAAAAGATACACTTCCCCTTTGGAATGCGTTGTACTTTTCTTGGATATACTTCTTAAAAGGGGAAGGGCTGAAACACAGAATTAGGTCTGTGACTTGTTTAAGGAAAGACATCACTTACTAAGAATGAGCTACTTTGCCAGGCAATCAGAATACAGTAGTCTTCCCTTATCTGCAGTCCTGCCTTCCAAGGTCAACTGTGGTCTGAAAATATTAAATAAAGATTTCCAGAAATAATACTTAAGTTTTAAATTATGTGCCTATGATAAAATTTTTACACCTTCCCATTCCATCCCACTGGGACGTGAATCATCCTTTCATCCAGTGAATTCACACTGTATAGGCTACCCACTTATTATTCACTTACCATCCGTCTGGGTTATCATATTAGCTGTTGTGGTATCGCAGTACTTGGGTTTGGTACTATCTGTGGTTTCAGTCATTCACTGGCAGTTTTGGAATTTATCCCCTCTGGATAAAAGGGGACTACATTACAGGTTTAATGTGTTATATAGGGCTCTTCATTTCGGGGTGCATTCAATTTAATATGGAGTTCTAATCCTGTTTAATAGTGCTATTTTATTTTTAAAAGAATAGTTGTTTAGAAAAGGTTGCTAATCTTTTAGTTATTGAAAGCTGTAGGAACTCTGTTCAAAACTTGAGGCCCTAACAAAAACGTTGCCATTAGAAGGAGGCATTATATTAATGTCATTGGCAAATTATCTAAGATATAATTTTTTTTTAATTTTTTTATTATTGCATTTTAGGTTTTGGGGTACATGTGAAGAACATACAATATTGTTGCATAGGTACACACGTGGCAGTGTAATTTGTTGCCTTCCTCCCCTTTACCTATATCTGGCATTTCTCCCCATGCTATCTCCCCGCAACTCCCCACCCCCCACTGTCCCTCCCCCCACCACTGTCCCTCCCCTATTT
>PVKP010011359.1:0-61540 GCA_004027715.1 Plecturocebus donacophilus
GGAGAGGGGCTGGAGAGCTTGAGGGGGACAGCGTACCGGAACACATAGTCATGACTGTCTATCTCCTGGCCCATGCGGGAGTTGTTCAGGATGCCCCCATTGCCCACCACGGCACAGGTGATGCACTGGACCTTCCCAGGAGGGAGGCTGGCCAGGAGCAGCTGCTGCTGGGGCACTGGAGAGAAGTGTGTCACCACCTTCTGCACCACTGGAACAAGGCGGGGCTCCATTCAGAGCCCTGGGAGGGACGGGAGTCCAACCCATCATTCCTCCCAGGTCTGGCAAACCCCAGGGTAGAGGCAGACCAGAAGCCAGCTGCCCTCTGCCCTCTGCCCTCTGTTCTCTGCCCCCTGCTCTCTGCCCTGGCCTACTGCGCACCCATGCCTCCCCTGGGGTAAGGACTCACAGGAGTAGTTGAGCTCCATGAAGCCAAAGGGTGGTGCAAAGTGTTCCAGGCGGTCCCACTCTCTCTGGTTGAAGTGTCTCGAGTCCAGGAAGAGAGTGAGGTTGGGCAGAAAGAGTTTCTGGAGCCAGGGCGACTTGGAGGCTTTGACCTTCACGGAGTCAGGGCAGGTCTACATGCAGGAGGACGAGGTCAGGAGGGCGAGGCCGGGAAAGGCCATGGGGGGGTGGGCTGCGCCTCGGGAACAGGGGCTGGGCCTCGAAGCATGGAAGCCACGGCTCTGAGACCTCTTCCATCCTATTCTCAGGGTCTGCTCACCCTCCCCTCCCCATTGTCTGGGCTGCTTGAGGTCCTGAGGGTTCTGGGAAATGGGTGTTCTCGGCTGTCAAGGCAAATGCCCCTTTGTAAGTGTGAGAGGAACCACATCCTGGGAATGTGGCATGTGTCCAGCGAGCTGTCACTGCTGTGGTTGCAGTCATGTGTGTATAAACATGTGCATCTCCCTCCCTCCCTCCCTTCCTTCCTTCCTTCCGTCTTTCCTTTCCTCCTTCTGCCCAGGCTGGAGTGCAGTGGTGCCATCATAGCTCATTTTGACCTCAAGTGATCCTCCCACCTCAGCCTCCTGAGGAGCCGGGACTACAGGCGTGTGCCGCTACACCCAGCAACATACACATTTTGGATACGGCCCCTCTGTGCAAGGGCAGATCAGAAGGACCATGTGGGTGAGTGTGGTTAAGCCAGCCTGTTTCCTTAGAGTTGGAAGACAGTGGAGGCTGTGGAACCGACTTTGCAGGGAAGACGCGGCCTTCCTGGAGGACAGAGCTGGGAGTGAGGTCGGGGTATTCTTGTCTGTGAGTTCCTCCCCTGCAGCCCCCACCAGAGGATGGAGATGCAGGGGCCAGGCCGGGAGTAGATCACACTCTCCCACCCCATGGATGGCCTCCAGGCCTCACCCTCCCCTCTTCTGCCGTTCACACCAGGGGTCCGGGGCCTGCCTGCTCCTCCTCCCCACCGTGGCCATCACCGGAAGGACGGGCGGGGCAGGCATGTGGGGCTGAGCTGTGCCTCAAGGTGAGCTTGGGGCCCGACACAACAAAGTCTAGAAGCAGAGCCAGGAGGCGAGGAGAGGGTGGGCTGGGCTGTGTCTCCGGAGGGGCTTCAGCGCTGGGAGCCAGAGGGAAGGGTGGTGGCAAAAACTCACCGTCTGGAGGCCCCCGATTTCGAAGCTGTATTTTTCCTCAAAATCCCACCGAGGCTCAGACTTGAAATTGGCGGCTTTCAGTCTTAGGATTCTCTGCGTCGTGGGGCTCTGGAAGGGGGCAGGGGGTGGGGTGGCCGGCGCTCTCTTCTCCTTGGGTGGGAGGACTGCTGTGGTCCCTGCTTTCTGTCTCATCCTCGTTGGCACTGCCCCTGTGGGGGCCAGCATTCTGTGCCAGCTTTCGGGAATGAGTGCCTTTGCGGTGGGCGCGGCTCTGCCCTGGTGCTTCACCGACACCGTCGTGGTGGCCGTCAGCTTCCCGGCCTGGCCCCCGTCTCCTCGGGTCGTCTTTGTTTCCTGGCTCGCCCATGATTGTGCCACTGTCCCTGCGTCTTGCCCTGTGGGGGCGTGTGTGTTCGCCATGGTTTTCTCTTTTCCTGGGCTCTTCCTTGCTGCCCTCTGTGCTGCGCCGGGCGCCTTGCGCTGCTCCTCCAGCGGTGCCTGGTCGGGCTCCGTCCCTCCCTGTCCTGCGATGTGCGCCCTGGGCGGGGTGTGTGTGCCGAGGGCCCTGTGCTCTGGCTCTAGCTCTGCAGAGACGGTCGCCCTCGTTGTTCTCGTGGGTGCCTGGGCCTTAGGCTTTTGCGGGGACTGTGGAGACCTCACTTTAATGTTCTCTGTACCTCGACGCCTAGGGACAGAGATAACTTTGATGAAGGCTGAAGATTGTGGAAACAGGTCAGAAGCATAAGTAGTTTTTCATTTTGTTTTCAGACAGAGTCTCGCTCTGTCGCCCAGGCTGGAGTGCAGTGGCACAGTCTCGGCTCACTGCAACCTCCTCCTCCTGGCTTCAAGCGATTCTCCTGCCTCAGTCTCTTGAGTAGCTAGAATTACAGGCACCCGCCACCACACCTGGCTAATTTTTGTATTTTCAGTAGAGATGGGGTTTCACCATGTTGGCCAGGCTGGTCTTGAACTCCTGGCCTCAAGTGATCCGCCCGCCTTGGCTTCCCAAAGTGTTGAGATTATAGGTGTGAGCCACCGGCCCAGTAGTATTTACTATTGCCCCCCAGGCAGACTTCCAACCAGTCCCCATAGGAGACGGAGGGAAGGGGTGTCAGCGCCACTATCAAAAATCACACCACGTCCTTTACCAGTCGGTCTGCAAACTTACCTCTGACCGGTAAGTAACGTTGGCAGTAGCCAGGAGCCTGAGAAGCTGGAAAAGGGTGCTAAAGAGACTGGGGCTGAAATGTTTCCCCAGCACTGCACCCCCGGTCCCTGAGCTTGCTCCTGGGCCCCCAGGGTACAGCCATTTGAGGTTGTGGCTTCCAAGAATGAGCTTGTGTGACCCTGGTCCCGTCACCTGATATCCGCGTGGTTCAGTGGCCCTTTCTGTTGCTGTGGCTGGAAGCACAGGTAACCAAAGTTACCTCATTCACAAGGAAGTGGGACAAGCACATTGATGTCAGGACGAGAGCTGCCAGCCTGGATTCAAACAGGATCCTGAGTCAAACTCGATGGCTCACATCTGTAATCCCAGCACTTTGGGAGGCCGAGTCGGGTGCATCCCCTGAGCTTAGGAGTTCAAGACCAGCCCGGGCAACATGGCAAAAGTCCCAGCTACTCAGGAAGCTGAGGCGGAAGATCGCTTGAGCCCAGGAGTGGGAGGGCACAGTGAACTGAGATCTCCAGCCTGGGCCGGAGATCGAGACTCTGTCTCAAACACAGCAGCAACAACAAAGACCCACCTAACTCTTGCTAGTTGACATGGCTAGGAAAAAAATACATGACTCAACAAATATTTGTTGAGAGGCCACTCTCTTTGCCACTTCTCATGTGAGAGGCCAGGGGTCACAAGTGAAAGCCACGTTTTCTAGCCATAAGCAAGAACAACTCTAGTGAGAGGCAGTCAGAGAAAGGAGTCCCGCTGCCTGGAGAATGCGTGAGCTCGTTGGGAGCAGGAAGAAAGGGTTCTGACAACCTACATGAGGAAGGTTTCCTAGAGGGGCTTCCCCTCCAAGAGGATTAGGAGTTGCAGGGGGTTGGGGAGGTGGAGGTTTCAGCCCTGGAAACATGAAATGCATGATGCCTTGAGACTGTTGATCAACTACAAAACCCTGAGTGTGGGACAGGAGGTGTTCCCAAACGGGTGAGCAAGGCTGGATTACGATCTGCATCACATGTCAGATTATGGAGTTGAGAGTTTATCATTTGTCCACCTGTTCAGGAGGAGCTATTGAAGAATTTCCAGTAGGAGCGGTGGTGGTGGGTGGCTGCAGAAGGAAGGGAGTGGCTATGGTCGGGGGCACAATCTGATTTCCATCCTATAATGCTTTTTCTAGCAGTAGTGTTAATAAAAGATAAATTCATTCATGCCTGTAATGAATGAGCCTAGCAGTTCAAGACCAGCCTGGGCAACATGGCAAAACCCTGTCTCTACAAAAATTTGTTGGATAAGATATTCTCCCGTATGTCCTATGGACATATCTCAGATCCGATTTTGCTTTTGTTTGAATCTATTTTCTGGATGGGTGCAGTGGCTCACGCCTGTCATCCCAGCACTTTGGGAGCTCAAGACAGGTGGATCACCTGAGGTCAGGAGTTCGAGACCAGCCTGGCCAACATGGTGAAACCCCGTCTCTACTAAAAATACAAAAATTAGCTGGGTGTGGTGGCAGGCATCCAACAAATATTTACTAAACGTCTATTCTGAGCAGTGTGCACCAGGAATACAAACTTGAATAAGGCACAGGCCTTGGGCCTATGTAATACACAATTATTGTTATTCGAGACAGGAAACAAAGGTCTGTGATTACTGGAGGAAGGCAGGGCTGGCCAAAGGCAATATAGGAAGCAGGCACATCACCTCTGCTAGCCATTCCTCCATTAAGCCTCCTAGCCTGAGTTGCAGCTGACCCTGGCTGGTATTTCCAGCCTTTCTCAGCCCCAAAGAAACACATTTGCTCGGGGTTTCCAGCGGGGACACTCTCTATTCTGACCTTGAAACTGAACAAAAACTACATTTCCCCAGGGTATTAGGAAAGGGCTGACAGCTGACCGTTCCTCCTTGCCTCCCAGGGATCCATCCTTCCTCCTTGAAACATACACCTTCTTTGTTTTGTTTTGAGACGGAGTCTCGCTCCATCACCAGGCTGGAGTGCAGTGGCGTGATCTCGGCTCACTGCAGCTTCCGCCCCCCGCCGGGGTTCAAGCGATTCTCCTGCCTCAGCCTCCTGAGTAGCTGGGATTACAGACGCCTGCCACCACGCCCAGCTAACTTTTGTATTTTTAGTAGAGATGGGGTTTCACCACACTGGCCAGGCTGGACTTGAATTCCTGACCTCGTGATCCACCTACCTCGGCCTCCCAAAGTGCTGGGGTTACAGGTGTGAGCCACCACTCCCGGACTCTTCCTCTCTTTCTTTCATCTCTGCAGACAGGCCTCCTCTGCGCTCCAGCCCACAGGCTGGTGGAAGGTGGCCACCCCATAACACCTGTGCTGGAGACCCTGGACTCTCTTCGCTCCCAATTTTTCACTCTTGCAGGAGAAGACTGTGGCCCACTTGGGTCCTATCTCCATCCTTTTCCAGGGGTCTGGGTCACATACTATGTGACATCCTGGGGCCCACTCTGTGCATGGGAGGAGGACAGTTTCAAGAGGAAGAGGGGGTTACTGGTTCATGAACTGGGAAGATACCCCCAAAGTATCCATTTTGAAAGAATGCCACAACGCAGAGTGAAAAGCCTGAGTTAGTGAACATATTCTTGATCAATTCATTCCACATTTGCTTAGGAGAAGGTCTGAGTGCTGTGCGGGTGGGTATGGGGCTCGCGCTCCCTGTGGTCCGACTACTCAGTGTGAGCTCCAAGCTCATTCAGCAAAATCCAAGCTGTGCACTCGGTTTAACAAACAGCTCTTGTTACCCTGGAAGCGTCTTGGTGAAATCAGCCCCACCTCCACTTCCCAACCCCCAGCCTCGAGAAGCCGATGGAAACTTCCCTTCCAGGTGTGGTGGCACACGCCTGTAGTCCCAGCTACTCAGGAGACTGAGGCAGGAGGTGGGGGTTGCAGTGAGCAGAGATCATGCCATGACACTCGAGTCTGGGCAGTAAAAAGAGAGACACTGTCTCAAAACAACCACAACAAACCTAGTAAATGAGACGCCTTATGGAAAGTTCCATGAGAATTTCAGAACACAGTGCAATGTTTATTCTGCAGTATTCATTGAGAAGCCGTGACATGTCAGGCATGCAGAGGTATCAGGTAGGGATTAAAGATAAAAAAGTGATCGTCACTGGTTTTAAGAAGCTCACAGTCTATAAGAGAAACACACATAAGTAGCTGCCTTAAAGTGTCATCGGTATGATGATGTGAGTCATAAGTATGAGAGGCAGTGGTGACACCCTAGGAGGACAGTTTTGCTTGGGGGATGCTTTGGTATGGAGGGGTTACCTAACCTGGGTATTTTTTCCCTGAGTCTTCAGAAGTAAACTTTTATGAATTATTTTTCTTTTTATGAAAGCAATGTGACTGGGTGCAGTGGTTCACGCCTGTAATCCCAGCACTTTGGGAGACTGAGGCGAGTGGATTACCAGGTCAGGAGTTGAAAACCAGGCTGGCCAATATGGTGAAACCTGTCTCTACTAAAAGTACAAAAATAAGCTGGGCGTGGTGATGTGTGCCTGTAGTCCCGGCTACTCAGGAGGCTGAGGCAGAAGAATCACTTGAACTTGGGAGACGGAGGTTGCAGTGAGCCGAGATCACGCCATTGCACTCCAGCCTGGGTGACAAAGCCAGACTCCATCTCAAAAAAAAAAAAAAAAAAAAAAAAGCAATGTGTGCTTATTAAGAAAAAGCAGAAAATGCCTTCAAACATGAAAGGATAGCAACCTCCTATTATCCCAGTCCCTTCAAAGAATCTGTTAGCACCTCAGGGCATAAACAGCCAGATCCCTTTCTACACCTGCCATGCTTTTGAATGTAATTATATACTATTTTGAAATGTTATTTAATTGTTTCCCTCTCCATCTTATGCCCCCAGCAGTTAAGATTTGGTTCCATGTTCAGGATGTAGTGAAACAGATCAATCTTGGAGAAGTTAGGAGGGGAAAAGACTTTACTTTTTTTTTTTTGAGACAGAGTCTCAATCTGTCACCAGGCTGGAGTGTGGTGACAAGATCTCAGTTCACTGCAGCCTCCACCTCTGCGGTTCAAGCCATTCTCCTGCCTTAGCCTCCCAAGTAGCTGGAATTACAGGCATGTGCCACCACACCCAGCCTCCAAAAGAGCTGGGATTACAGGCGTGAGCCATCGCGCTGGCCTGGTAAATTGTCTCAAAGTTCTTCTGCTACGCTCCTCTCACCATCCTATTTGTTGCCAAGTCCAGCTGGTCTGACTTCTTCTCAGTCCTTGCTTCCGATTCACACTGTCCTTGCCACGGTCTCATTAACGCTATCCCACACCATTGCAATGGCCTCTACATTATCCCCTCTAAAACCACGTGCCCCATATCGTCCGTCCTGTAATCTATTGACAGAGTACTCTGCATAAATCATGAATTTAATCAAGTTAACTCCCTTATTCTAAAGTTTTTGATAGCGATTGAATAAAGTTTAAACATTTTGGCATATTTTTTGTTTATTTTATTTATTTATTTATTATTATTATGTTTTTCTTTGGCAGGTTTTTTAAGGTGACAAATTCATTCTTTCATCAACAAGCATTTATAAAGAAGCTCCACTGGGTCCAGGTCCTGCTTGTTCAAAGCGCTGAGGAAACACAGACAAATATGACCTGCCGGCCGGGCGCGGTGGCTCACACCTGTAATCCCAGCACTTTGGGAGGCTGAGTGGGGAGGATCACTTGAGGCCAGGAGTTCGAGACCAGCCTGGCCAACATGGTGAAACCCTGTCTCCACTAAAAATACAAAAAATTAGCCGAACGTGGTGGCACGCATCTGTAGTCCCAGCTACTCTGGAGGCTGAGGCAGGAGAATTGCTTGAACACGGGAGGTAGAGGTTGCAGTGAGCCAAGATTGAGCCACTGCACTCCAGCCTTGATGACAAAGCAAAGACTCCGTCCTGAAAAATAAATAAATAGCCAGGCGCGGTGGCTGACACCTGTAATCCCAGCACCTTGGGAGGCTGAGGTGGGCGGATCACAAGGTCAGGAGTTTGAGACCAGCTTGGCCAACATAGTGAAACCCTGTTTTTACTAAAAATACAAAAATTAGCTGGGCGTGGTGGCAGGTACCTGTAATCCCAGCTACTAGGGAGGCTGAGACAGGAGAATCACTTGAACCCGGGAGGCAGAGGTTGCAGTGAGCCGAGATCACACCACTGCACTGCAGCCTGGACAAAAGCAAGACTTTGTCTCAAAGAAAAATTAAAAAAATTAATAAATAAAAGAAAAGAAATTATATAATTCATGTAATTTCACAAATTCATATAATTGCATGATAGACACACACATGCACTAGGTGCTCTACCTGGCTCTAAGCTCTTCTATTCCCCAACCCAGCCAGCCCAGAGCTCAGACTCTGGCCTGATAGGGGTAGGAGATGTAGGGGATGAGAGAAAGGGGAGATTGGGGGAGCTGGAGAGACGGGAGCAGCAAGAATCATAGTCAGGCACCGAGAAAACTCCCCCTCTTTTTTCAAGCCCTAACGCCTCTGGTATTTTTACTTCAGTGAGCTCCTGTCATGGACGGTGGGGCTGGGGGTCCCTGCCCGCCCTGAGGTTCATTCAGCCTCTGTCTGATGTCGGGGCCCCTGCTGACTCGGTGGTCTCTGCACCTTAGTAAATGTGGTTCTCTGGGGAGGGGTTCTCCTTCACACCGAGAATCCCCACAGGAGGGTCCTTTCTAGGTCACATCTCCCACTGACCCCTGTGACATTTAGTGACCCCAAACACTGTTCTGGAGTGAGAGCCCCATTATTGCTCAGCAGGTAACCGGGCAGTTGAGGGGTCTGCTTCCTGCTCTCCCACCAGGAAGTGCTGAACTCCCTCCCACTGCCTCTGGGCTGTGAAGACCTGGGAGGGCAGGGTGCTTCTGTCTCTTCCCAGGTACATGACATCATGGACAGTTCCAACAACCTTCTGCCTTCAGAAATCTCTAGACCAGAACCAGACGCCACTCCACTTAACATCTGCCCCTTACCTCCAGGGCGTGTGGCGTCTGCCGAGGCAGCCAGGCCCAGTCACCGTGAGTGATTCTCGGGCAGTGCATCCCCACCCCAAAGCATGGCTCCGGGAGAACTCCAGTCCCTTGAGCGTCCCTCCTCCCGTCTTCTTAGCTAAGCTAGGTTGAGTTGGGTTTTTGTCAGTTGCAATCTAGAGTTCCAACAAAGACAAACCTATATTCACATCATACACAAACGTAAATTGCTGTTGGATTCTTACTAAGCTTAAAGAGCAGAAGGACAGACATATTAGTAGAAAGCGTAGAAGAAAATATATACAATGTTGGGAGTGGGACTGACCTTCCTAAAAATCTCGCAAAGTCCAGTGACCATAAAGGAAAAGATAGACAAATTTTATTGACGTAACAATTACTTCTGTATAACATATCACAAACAATGAAATAAAACCAAACAAATATCAGGCTGAAGAAGACGTTCGAAGTATTGTAATACATGATAAAAAAAGGTTAATATCCCTAATACACAAAAAGCTCCTATAAGTACAAAAAAGATAACTTACTAAAAAAGAAAAAAGATATGAACAGGTTATTCATAGAAAAATACAAATGACTAATAAAGTTAAGATCCTCAAACTGATCAGTGATCTGAAAAATGCAAATTAAAAAGAGAAGCACTTTCACCTATCAGCTGATTAAACCTTAAAAACCTTAATGAAAGCCCATGTGCTCATAGGAGGTGAAGAAAGTTAACTCTCACACCTGTTGGTGTAACATTTTGAGAGAAGAATTCAATGGTGTTCGTTGACATTTCATGTAAACATATCCGTCGTCTTGGCAATTCCACCTCAAGAAATCTACCCAGACGTCACTTACGCAAGTGGTCAAAGGTATGTGAGAAACTTGATAGGGATAGGTTAGGTAAAGGGTGACTACTCTGTGGAATGCTAAGCAACTGTTAAAAGAAGGGAGTTGACCGGTATGTTCCGACATGGAATGATGTCCATGATATAGTATGACTTACAAGGTCAACCTGTGGGACAATATGTAGGATGAAATACATATATATATGTATATATACAGCTCTCTTGTGCATATCTATATCTATATGATATATATGTATGAATATATCCAGATCTCTATATACGATATATATCTATATATACATGTATCTCTTACTATATATTTAGATATATATTATATATCAATGTATACATATATCTCTCATGCTACTTAACATATAGTATATATATCAGTATGTAGTGCATATATTGTGTATATATATCTATATACTATATATATAAATATCTATATCTCCATCTATCAATCTATCTGCCTATATATCTAGCTATCTGCCTATCTACCTATCTGCCTATCTGCCTATCTACCTATCTGCCTATTTGCCTTTGTATCTATCTATCTGCCTACCTATCTATCTATCTACCTACCTACCTATCTACCTGCCTAGCTCTCTATCTGCCTATCTTTCTATCTATCTATCTATCTGCCTATCTGCCTATCTTTGTATCTATCCATCTATCTATCTGCCTATCTTTCTATCTATCTGCCTATCTATCTACCTACCTACCTATCTACCTGCCTATCTATCTATCTGCCTATCTTTCTATTTATCATCTATCTGCCTATCTATCATCTATTTATCTACCTGCCTATCTATCTGCCTATCTTTCTATCTGTCTATCTGCCTATCTTTGTATCTACCTATCTGTCTATTCATCTATCTATCTGCCTATTTAACTACCTACCTATCTATCTAACTAATCTATCTACCTACCCAACTACCTGCCTATCTATTTATCTGTCTGTCTATCTGTCTATCTATCTATCTATCTATCTGTCTATCTATCTGTCTATCTATCTATCTATCTATCTGGCTTATATAGCATAAAGGTAATGAGCACAGGCTATGGGTTTGAATCCTGGCCCTGTCTCAGTGTCCTCCTAATAATGAGAATTAGTGAGTTAACGTACATCAAGCATTTAGAATAGGGGCTGGCACATAGTAAACACTATAGCAGCGTTGGCTACATAATAATAGAATTCCGTGTGCCCTCAAGTATCAAGAGTGCTCACTTTGAAGAGTGCATAGAGGTGGAGACCTGTATTTTCTTTGTAACTCTGTGAGAACCTGCATTACTTTCAACGTTTAAGAACAGTGAAATGAAATTACTGGCTGGGCACGGGGGCTCACTTTGGGAGGCCAAGGTGGGTGGATCACTTGAGGTCAGGAGTTCAAGAACAGCCTGGCCAACATGATGAAACCCTGTCTCTACTAAAAATACAAAAACTCAGCCAGGCCTGGTGGTGTGCGCCTGTAATCCCAGCTATGCAGGAGGCTGAGGCAGAAGGATTGCTTGAACCTGGGAGGTGGAGGTTGCAGTGAGCCGAGATTATGTCACTGCGCTCCAGCCTGAGCAAGAGTGAGACTCCATCTCGACCAAAAATAAAAGGGGCTCTCACTGCTGGACGTGTGTGTATTTTCTAAGAAAAATGGTCTAGAAGGTCTTTTTGAAGGATTAACTTGGTGTCCACAATTGAAACTGCCTCCCTAAGAGGGAGGCCCTCCATTTTACTGACAAACTTAGGGTGGATCTGGGTCTGAAACAAGTGGAACACACAGGATGGCTCTTTTGCTTCAGGACATAGAGAACGGCATGTAAGAACTAACCCAAAGCTGCTGTCATTACTCACATTCCCTGAGCGGAAAGCAGGCATGTCTTCTGTCTGCACTCTGCAGACCTAAGCCATCGGTTCTCAAACTCCTGTACACGTCCCATAGTATCTGGACACGTGTATCCCATGGCTCTTGGCTCCTCACTGCCACCGCTTCTGTTCCCTGCAAGTCTTCCCCTTAGTCTTTCTTCCCAGTGGTTCTTGAGAACATTCCTGACCCTGACACTCCCATGTGGACACAGAGGTGGCTCAGGCTTCCCCAGTCCTCCCTGCACTAGCCGTTTTCAGTTTCCTCTAATGAATGAAACCAGAGGAGTGGGAAGGGTGAAATTCTTACCTGGAAGGCTTTGTGTTAGGTTCCTTAATGAAGGAGGGTAAGGCGAAGAGAAAGACGACCAGGACAGCCAGGAGCAAGGACCACTGGATGCCTTGCCTGAGGTGGCTGCGTCTCCACCGGCAGGACCTCATGGTGGTGGGTCGGGCTCCAGAGGCAGGTTCTGCATGTCCTGGGGCCTTGATGTGGGCAGCAGGGAGACTCACCGCTTGGGTTTGCCAGTGGGAAGCGCACACCTTTTGTGCTAACAATGAGCCACTCTGGGGAGTGCTGAGTTTATCAGTCTCTGCCAGGGGAGGGAGGATCCGCCTTCACTGCTTTATGAAGGCTTATAGGCTGGCATGGCTTGAAGGAAGGGAAACTCCTGGTGTTCAAACACTTTCATTTTTCTTTCCTTTGTCTCTGAAGCCACTATCTGAACGTCAAGCTTTATGAGAAATATAACCACATTATATGCAATCTCGGTAAGGTTACTTAACCCATCTGCCTCCATATACATGGAAAAAGCAATTGTCTACCTTGTGGGATTATCGTGAAGACACCACGTTCAACACTTCAGCTCAACCTTCCCTCCTTCTTATCTGAAATCGAGACCATTATAACAATGGCCAGCACGTAGGAGGGCTCACTCTGAGCGGGGCACTAGGGAGTCTTCGCAGGCACTTGTGGAACCCTCACAGCCACTCTAGGGGCTGGGTACTGTCATCAGCCCCATGCTACACTGGAGGAAACTGCCTCCAAGAACAAGCTGCCAGCCCAAGACCACGCGGTCAGCCACTGGCTTGGGGGTCCAGACCCAACAGACCTAGAGATTGCATTTTTTTTTTTTTTTTTGAGAAATAGAGATGGGTCTCAGTATGTTGTTCAGCCTGGTCTCAAACTCCTGAACCTAAGTGATCCTCCCACTTCAGCCTCCCAAAGTGCTGGGATCACAGGCATCGGCCACCACGCCCGGCCACCATGCCTGGCTGTGATTTTTTTGTTGTTGTGGTCCCAGGTTTATTGAAAATAATACAGCATTGCAGAAAAGATTCAAACAGGTCCCCGAGGCATTTTGAAATTCATCCCAACTGTAGGCTGAGTGATCGTGATTGCACCCTCATCCACTGCTTAGTAGCACCTTGGAGAAATTATTCACTCTACCTTGATTAAAGCAATGCAAAACAAAACCCATGTAATTCTTGAGGGGAAAAAAGTACACTTCAGAGGAAAAATATCAACACCATTTGTAGAAAACTTAAAAAATTCAGAGAAGCAGCCCTCCGTAAAGTACTGTGAGTTAGTAATTTTATAAAAATATTGTGTTCCAGGGTGTTGAACTGTGGGAAGGGTTTTGGGACCTGCTCTCACTGTTCTCACCTGGCAGTGTGTATTTCTCCCATTGCACTGCTTTCGGTTCTGTACTGAAATCGTGAAAGCTCTCGGCCTTCTCCCATGGCATGCACTGGTAAATAATTAAACCACCATCCTCAAGGAAGACAAAAAAGGCAGGAACATACGTCTGAACAGCTGAGAGTAATACAGCGACTGATGGTTTCCTTTACCCTCTACCATACACTGTAAGTCAGCACTATTCCAAGGCATGGGCTGGTAGCAAGGAGAAACATCTGTTAGTACTGACCCAGCCTCTCTCTCTCTCTCTCACCGTGCCTAACCTATAGATGCTCATGCGTTAACTCTGTAAACATTTTCTGAATTGATCTGTATCAAGTCATAACTCATTGTCCTAATTGGCCCCTTATCCTGAGTTCCCTGACGCACTTGACATGTACAATTATATTCCTATATCCTGGTACCTGTTTGCAACACTATGTAAATAAGTGCACAGTGAAAGGCATTTTCTTACCCACAGCATTGGTGTGACTAAACAGAGTATCTCTTTCATCATGCCCTAAGTTCTGAGGAAGGCGCTGGCTGGCAGTGCTGGCTGCCTTCCACAGGGCATGGAGATCCAGTTGAGCTCCTGGGTGCACGCAGAGCTACTGTGGACAATCCGTGCCTCTCACCACATTAGGGGCGGGTTGAACGTGAAGATCTCTCGAGGCCCGCTGGTGTGGCAGGATAATCTAGAGCCCCAGTTTCCTGGTTCTTAGCTTCCAGCCCAGTGCTGCTGTAGCTTGTGCCTGGGCAAAATGTGGGATCCAAAGAAGTGTATGTTTTAGGAAAAATTGACTTTCCGATTGTGCCGTTTTTGTTTTTCAAAACAAGGTTTCTTCCTGCCACCCAGGCTGGAGTGCAGTGGTGCAATCATAGCTCACTGAAGCCTTGAACGCTGAGCTCACGAGTTCCTCCTGCGGCAGCCTCCCTCCAAAGTAGCTGGGATTCCTGAGAAGCATCTTCTACTTAGAAGACAGGAGTGTGATGTGACTCAGATGCCCTGACTCTTTATTCTTACTGAGATTCAGGAGATTTTCTTGAACAAATTTTCTTCATTTGCTATATGTCCTTAGGACAAGGTAAAATTTTCTTATTATTTAAATCATTTTCACCAGTTAGGTCAGTGCGGTGGCTCACACCTGCAATCCCAACACTTTGGGAGGCTGAAGTGAGAGAATCACTTGAGCCCAGGAGTTTGAGACCAGCCTGGGCAACACGGGGAAACCCCATCCCTACTAAAAATACAAAAATTAGCCAGGGGTGGTGCAGGGCACCTGTAGTCCCAGCTACTTGGGAGGCTGAGGCAGGAGAATCACTTCAACCCGGGAAGTGTTTCTTTCTCCTTTGAGGTTATAATGAACATGGTCACACCATAAGTCAAGTCAGAAGTAGGACAGAGAACGCTCCCAAGGTTGGTTTGGTCATCCAAGATCATTAAAAATGGCTGACCCTAGGCAGGGCAGGGTGGCTCACACCTGTAATCCCAGCTACTCGGGAGGCTGAGGCAGGAGAATTGCTTGAACCTGGGAGACGGAGGTTGCAGTGAGGTGAGGTCACCACTGCACTCCAGCCCAGGAAACAGAGTGAGACTCCGTCTCAAAAACAAAAAAAAAATTAGTTGGGTGTGGTAGTTCATGCCTGTGGTCCCAGTTGCTGGGGAGGCTGAGGCAGGAGGATTGCTTGAGCTGAGGAGTTCGAGACTGCAGTGAGCTATGATTGAACCATCGCACTCCAGCCTGGGCGACAGAGTGAGACTCTATCTCAATAAATAAATAAACAAATAAGAGAAATGAAGTACAGAGTAAGAGCTGTGGTCAGGGAAGGCCCCTCTGAGGAAGTGACCGGGTAAAATGAGGAAGTAAGCCATGAGAAATTTATGAAGGCTTTATAAAGAAAAGAGGTGCGTGGTGGCTCACGCCTGTAATCCAAGCACTTTGGAGGCCAAAGCGGGCGAATCACCTGAGGTCGGGAGTTCAAGACCAGCCTGACCAACATGGTGAAACCCGGTCTTTAAAAAAAAAGAAAAAAAAGAAAAAAAAAGAAAAGAGGTTTAATTGGCTCACTTATTGATTTTAAAAGGGATGTAAATGATTTGGTGTGTCTTGATAGGTCTCATTTTATTTTGCTTCGAAAGCTACAAACTATAGTTCTCATTGATTATTGTTCTGTTGAAAACGTCTTTGTCAATATCCCCGGAGGTATATAGCTTGTGAAAATCGTATATAGCAAGATGACAAGAATGGCCGCCCCCTTAATATTTACTTAGGGAGTATAGATAATGATCTCTTTGCAACTGATACTCTGCTTCAGAATATCATTTTTACCCAAATCAGACCAAAAAAGAGTTTGTTTTTATCCTTCGGGTTTTCCATCTGAGCCCCTTATACCCACCTCTTTTTCTGTGTGACGATTTGCCAGCAGAAGTCTCCATTTCAACAAACAGGTCTATGGAAAGAAGCAAACTAATTACACACAGCTTCTTTTATGCTTGTGACCCAGATGTAGGAGTTTGAGAACAGCCTGGGAAACAGACTTAGAAATGGAATCAAGTATTGACGGTGCTGTGATTGCTGAAGGCAGTTATCTAGCTGCTAGCGCAGCCCATGCTGGCAGTGTTCAAAAACCTTGTCTGAGTCGAAGAACAAGAAGGAGGCACCCCCAGGCCATCTCCCATAACCCTTGGAAGGTGCAGAAAAGCCTCAGTGTCTCCGTAGGAAGAAGCACAAAGTTCAGAGGAAGGGCAGGGCTCACACGCTGTCCAGATGGCCTCCGAAGCAAACAGTGGGGCCCTCTCTCTGGGGACTGGAAACTGGATTTCATCGGGGGGCAGGGAAGACTAGGCTGGCTTTTCTGAGCAGGGCTTCATCATAGAGGGGACACCATCTGTGCAGAGTCCACCCTATCCTCAGAGGCCAGCAGCAATAGACGGAACCAAGTCCGACCGGATCTGGGGCCTTCTCCCCTTGGACTTCTAGCCAGCTACATTAAGAGACCTCCTCTGCCTTCTTCCTTGTCCTTCCATTCCTCCTGTCCACTCCCCGGCAGCTGGGAAGCCAGGCCTTGAAAAGAGAAGAGGCAGGAGCTAGCACTGAACTAGACCTGCCCACTCCCCAGGCTCCTCATTCTTCCAGCAAGCAGGGTGAGTGCCCCGGTTGTGCTGGGAAGAGGAGGTGAAGCACCGTGAACCTGATATGTGAGTGGGGCTTGAAACAGGGCTGGCCTGAGTTTTACCACGCCAAAGCGATGAATCTGCCCTAGATAGGGCTAAGGAACTGAAGGGAGTTGGAAGCAGTGATGAGAAGATAGAAAATGGGCTGGGCGACATCCCATCACTTTGGGAGGCCAAGGAAGGCAGATCGCTAGAGCTCAGGAGTTCGAGACCGGCCTGGGAAACATGGCAAAACTCCATCTCTGGTTTTGTTTCTTTGTTTGAGACAGTGTCTCACTCCGATGTAGAGGCTGGAGTGCAGTGATGTGATCTCAGCTCACTGCAACCTCCACCTCCTGGGTTCCAGCCATTCTCCTGCCTCAGCCTCCTGAGTCCCTGGGATTACACGTGCCCACTACCACGGAAGGCTAATTTTTATATTTTTAGTAGAGGCGGGGTTTCACCATGTTGGGCAGACTGGCCTTAAACTCCTGACCTCAAGTGATCCACCCGCCTTGGCCTCTCAAAGTGCTGGCATTACAGGCATGGGCCACCGCGTCCAACCAAAACCCCATCTCTACAGATACAAAAATTAGCTGGGCATGGTGGTGTGTGCCTTACTACTGGTACTTGGGAGACTGAGGTGGGAGGATGGCTTAAGCCCAGGAGGTGGAGATTGCAGTGAGCCAAGATCACGCCACTGTACTCCAACCTGGGCAACACAGCCAGACCCCATCTCAAAAAAAAAAAAAAAAAGTAAGGCTGGGCACGGTGGCTCACACCTGTAATCCCAGCACTTTGGGAGGCCTAGGTGGGTGGATCACTTGAGGTCAGGAGTTCAAGACTAGCCTGGCCAACATGGTGAAACCCCATTTCTACTAAAAATACAAAAAATTGGCCGGGCGTGGTAGCAGGCGCCTGTAATCCCAGCTACTTGGGAGGCAAGAGAATCACTTGAACCCGGGAGGCAGAGGTTGCAGTGAGCCAACGTCGTGCCATTGCACTCCAGCTTGGGCAACAAGAGCGAAACTCTGTCTCAAAAGAAAAAGAAAAAGAAAATGGTTTCATGTTGATACCTCAATGAGGTGAGGCTTCTCAACAAAACAACCGCCCTTAGATTCCTGTCTGGATACATCTCCCCCTCTCCTTTCATGTCCCAGTCTGCCTCTTCTCTGACTCTGGCAGTTCTGTCCTGAGGCCCTCTTCTCAGACAGCCCTGTAGCACTTTCTGCCACCCTTCTGTTTGGAACACTCAGAAGCCAAAGGTGCAGGTTCCTTAGCACTAGGAAGGCGGGCACCTGTTGTTGACCTTTTCCTGCAGATTCCTCATTTCCTCAGGAGCTGCGGCCCAGGAATCGTGTAGTGGTAGGAATCCAGCCCCGAGACTGCAGATCAGTCAGGAGTTTCTTCTGTGAGAACATTCACAGTACTCAGAGGGAGGATTTTGCCAGTGAGTGCGGTCTTTCCCTGTGAGTCAGTAGCCCTCTGCCCTGCATGCATCACCGCAGGAAGGACCTGCCAAGAACAATCCCTCCATGGAGGAGCAGCCACCTGCACCACCCGGGACAGAGCAAGTCCTCCGTGGTGTGGTGCATTCATCATGTCATTACAGTCTGAGTTGTTTTGCTGAGTTACCCTATATTTATCACATATTTTGACACTTCTTTGACAGCCTGTGGATGCCCCAATTTTGTGTTTGCCCTGCTGGCAGTTACAGTAAATCAACAATATTAGATAAGAAAAAAACAAGTAAACCTCTCAAGCCCTAAAATGCAATAAAATCTGTCATAAAATAACGGGTGAAAGGAAATTTGAGGGTTATGCTGGATGAGCCACACCCAGAGCCATGCTGTGGACACTGCAGGTCTCCTGCCCTATCTCGGTGTCACCCGGGCATTAGAGAAACTCGTCCACAGAGACCAGCCCGAAGCTGCCATTTCCCAGAATGAGGAGTCTCCAGGGTTGGAGGAGAGGCAGTCCCGGGATGCTCAGCTGGTTGCCACCACAGTCCCCACTTGCATCTCACCCCAATCAATAGCATTGCCATCGGGATTCAGGTCCTATTTTTTTGTTTGTTTTTTCAGACAGAGTCTCGCTCTGTCGTCCAGGCTGGAGTGCAGTGTGTGATCTCAGCTCACTGCAACCTCTGCCTTCCAGGTTCAAGTGATTCTCCTGCCTCAGCCTCCAGATGCCCACAACCACGCCTAGCAAGTTTTTGCATTTTTAGTAGAGATGGGGTTTCATCATGTTGGCCAGGCTGGTCTCAAACTCCTGACCTCAGGTGATCCACCTGCCTTGGCCTCCCAAAGTGCTAGGATTACAGGCATGAGCCACATTCCTGGCCTCAGGTCCCATTTCTAAATACCCTTTCCCATGAAACAGTCATTGAGAATCAGGGCCAGAAAATATACATGGGTGTGGGACATCTTGTTATGCCAGAAAGCAAAGAAACTATCAAAGACAAATCTGTTCAAAGTTCACAGAATCCACTAAATAACTGGCCTGTTCTTTTAGGAAATGTCAAGGTCACGAAAGGCAAAGAGACTGAGGAGCTGCTCGAGATTAAGTGACGCTAAAGTGACAGAGCTAAATGCAGTGTTTAATCATGGATTAGACCCTGGAACAGACTTTTTTTTTTTTTTTTAAAGTAAGGACATTGTTGGACAACTGGCAAAGTATGGATACACTCATAGATTAAATAATAGAATTGTATGAATGTAAATTTCCTAGTGTTGATCATTGCTCATGATTATTTAATAGTATGTTCTGTTCTTTACCACAGTATTTTCAGGAAAGGGACACTGTGTGCGATCCATTCTCTCTCTCTCTCTCTCTCTTTCTTTTTCTTTTTTTTTTTCTTGAGATGGAGTTTTACTCTTTTTGCCCAGGCTGGAATGCAATGGCAAGATCTCGGCTCACTGCAACCTCTGCCTCCCAGGTTTAAGCGATTCTCCTGCCTCAGCCTCCCAAGTAGCTGGGATTATAGGCAACTGCCACCATGCCAAGCTAATATTTTGTATTTTTAGTAGAGATGGGGTTCCATCATGTTGGCCAGGCTGGTCTCGAACTCCTGACCTCAGCTGATCCACCTGCCTCAGCCTCCCAAAGTTCTCAGATTACAGGCGTAAGTCACTGCGTCCAGTGTGATCCATTCTCAAGTAAAATACAAAATTAGAAATTAGCTAAAACAATATATATATGTATGCCTATATATGAGAAAGAAAAGTCATTAAACAAATGTGGTAAAATGCTAACAACTGGGAACTGGGTGAAGGGCATATGGAAGCCCGCTGTACTAATCTTGGAAGTTTTCTGTAAGTCTAACCTTATTTCAAACTAAAAAAAATTACCAAAGGAGACTGGGCATGGTGACTCACACCTGTAATCCCAGTACTTGGGAGGCTGAGGTGGGCGGATCACCTGAGGTCAGGAGTTCGAGACCAGCCTTGCCATGGTGGTGAAACCCCACCTCTTTTAAAAATACAAAAATTAGCTGGGTGTGGTGGTACATGCCTGCAATCTCAGCTACCCAGAAGGCCAAGGCAGGAGAATTGCTTGAACCTGGGAGGTCGACTTTGCAGTGAGCTGAGATAGTGCCATTGTACTCCAGCCTGGGTGACAGAGCGAGACTCCATCTAAAAAAAAAAAAAAAAAATCCAAAGGAAAAAGAAGTTCACAGGAGCCAACCTAAAAGGCCCCCTTTCCATACAAACTGTATTTTAGTGAGATCACATAACCAATGAGGGAAAGTTCTTTATAGAATTTATACAGTTCATTGCAAGAGGAATAACAGAATCAGAAAACCATCATTTTACCAACTCCTATCACAATGATTGTAAACAAATGCTAAGAACTTGAGGCAGAGGCTCAGGTTGATGGAGGGAAGAGGCTGACATCAGCTGACTTCATTGGCCAATGCCAGTCTCATCAAACTTGGGGTGACAAATATAGCCCTGTGAAGAATTCTGGTCACCAACTTGAATGCATCTGAATACAGTCCAGCCTTTAGAGCTAAGTGCACAGGAAGCCCAGCGCATAGGGAATAGAGAGGAACAGGAAGCACTATATACTCTGACCACCCCTCAGCCAAATCCGGAAGGTGAATATTCTGTAAGAACTGGCTTCTCTAGCAAATCAATGTCATTTTTTAAAAAAGAGAAGACTGTTGTGGAATAAAAGAGACTTGAAGGCATAACTAATTGCAATGGGCGGTTCTTGTTTGGATTCTGATTTGAACAAACCAACCAATTTTGTATTCTTTTTTTTTTGAGACAGTCTCACTCTGACACCCAGGCTGTACTGCAGTGGTGCAATCTCAGCTTACTGCAACCTCTGCCTGCCAAGTTCAAGCGATTCTTGTGCCCCAGCCTCCCAAATAGCTGGACTACAGGCGGGGGCCACCATACCTAGCTAATTTTTGTATTTTTGTTTTTTGTTTTGAGATGGAGTCTCCCTCTGTTGGCAGGCTGGAGTGCAGTGGCACGATCTCAGCTAACTGCAACCTCCGCCTCCCAGGTTCAAGCGATTCTCCTGCCTCAGCCTCCCAAGTATCTGGGACAACAGGAGCACACCACCATGCCTGGCTGATTTCTGTACTTTTAGTAGAGCTGGGGTTTCACCATGCTGCCCAGGCTGGTCTCAAACTCCTGAGCTCAAGTGCTGGGATTACAGGTGTGAGCCACTGCGCCCTAAACCAACCAATTACAATAATCAGATATTAGATGACATTAAGGAATTATGTGTATTAAGGGTGACAATGATATAGTGATTTTTTTTTAAGTGCTCTTATTATTCTTTTAGAAACAGGGCCTCACTCTGTCACCCAGGTTGGAGTACAATGGCTCAATCATAGCTCACTGCAGCCTCAAACTCTTGGGCTCAAGCAATCCCTCCAGCCTCCCAAAGAGCTGGAACTACAGTAGCATTACCACGTCCCGCTAATTTTTGTATTTTTTAGTAGAGATGGGGTTGCACCATGTTGGTCAGATCTTGAACTCCTGACCTCAAGTGATCCATCCGCCTTGGCCTCCCAAAGTGCTGGTATTGCAGGTGTGAACCACTGCACCTGGCCTAGATTCTCTTATTTCCAAATACCAGTTCTATTCTTTTTCTCCCAACAGTCAAGGCTTTAGAAAATGCAGCTGCCATGTCCTTCTCTGACCTTGCCTGGTGGTCTGGTGTCTGCTTTGACCCCCCCCCTTCCCCCTGTCCTTCAACAAAAAGTAACTCAACACCTGGAGGAGACCTCCAGTTTATATAGCATGGTCAACAAAGACCAATAAAGTTGTAGATAAGTGACAGGACAAAAGTAAGTGGCTTCAGGCTGTTAAGGGAGGGGAAAATGACGGAGAACACTAAAGGAAGAAGGAATGTTTGCAGATTCCTCTGGTGCCCTCCCTGGGCTGGTAAGTCTGGAGTTGTCTCCCTAAAGCAGAATTTCTATCCTTGCCTTTAGGCAAAAATGGGGAAGGGTAGAGAAAGCTTTTCCTGTGTTTGCTGCCTTTGTTTTTTTTTTTTTTTTGGAGACAGAGTCTCACTCTGTCACCCAGGCTGGCGTGCAGTGTCGCCATCTCAGCTCACTGCAACCTCTGCCTCCTGAGTTCAAGTGATTTTCCTGCCTTAGCCTCCTGAGTGGCCAGGATTACAGGTGCCCATCACCATGCCCAGCTGATTTTTTTGTATTTTTAGTAGAGACAGGGTTTCACCATGTTGGCCAGGCTGGTCTTGAATCCTGACCTCAGGTGATCCACCCGCCTCAGCCTCTCAAAGTGCTGGGATTACAGGTGTGAGCCCCTGCACCCAGCCTGTTTGCTGTTTAATTGTCTTCAGCTAAAAATAATTGTTATGCCACAGTGGCATATTTTGAGGTATAATATTCTGGTTTCTTACACTTACAAGGGTAGTTCCTAAGTGCATGCCCCAATAAACTGCTTGTGCACAAATCTCCATAGGACTGGTTTCTAGGGAACCCAAGCTCAGGCAATCAGTCCCAGGAGTGGTCCTAACAAACAGGAGGTTGAGGCTCACTGCAGCCTCAACCTCCTGGGCTCAAGGGATCCTCACACCTCACTTCCCTGAGTAGCTGAGACTATAGGCGTGCACCACCGTGCCTGGATAATTTTTAATTTTTTTTTAAGTTTTACTTTATTTATTTATTTATGCAGAGGTCAGGTGTGGTGGTTCATAACTTAATAGCAGCACTTTGGGAGGCTGAGGTGGGAGAATCACTTGAGCCAAGGAGATTGAGGCTGCAGTGAGCTGTGATGGCAGCACTGCACTGTAGCCTGGAAGATAGAGTGAGGTCCTGCCTCAAAAATAAAAAAATGCAGATGCTTACACTAATAATCATGGTGGATGCTCTGCTGTGCCACCCATATCTCCCATTAAGGATGAAGGATCTTGAAGAGTCTTTCCCCCAGGTCTGGGAGTGCTGCTGTCAAAAAGGCTCTACTGTCAGCACCTGTGGGGGTTGGGGGGGCTGCTTCGGTGGGGAGAGTAGCTTCAAAACCACTCCCTATAGGGTCTGCTGCAGCCTCTACTGAGACTGGATCACTGCTCTCCCTTCTCCCTGAGCTGAGTCCTCTCCCTTTCCTCCTCTTCCTGCAGGTCCTGACCTGGGAACACCCCTAACAAAGCTCTTACATGCCACTCTCCACCTCAGCTGGCTTCCAGGGAACCCAACCTGCCACATATCATGTTTCTCACAAGGACTAAATTACATAGAACATAAAGTTCTAAGCTGGGTCTGGTGGCTCACGCCTGTAATCCCAGCACTTTGGGAGGCCGAGCTGGGCGGATCACTTGAGGTCAGGAGTTCAAGACCAGCCTGGCCAACATGGTGAAACCCTGTTTCTACTACAAATACAAAAATTAGTCAGACATGCCTGTAATCCCAGCTACTCAGGAGGAGAGGCATGAGAATCGCTTGAACCCTATGAGACAGAGGTTGCACCACTACACTCCAGCCTGGGCGACAGAGAGAGATTCCATCTCAAAAAAATGAACATAAAGTTTTAATCCCAGAGCCAGACGCGGTGTACAATAAGCATTAGTCGTTATCATTATACACTCAAAGCATGCCTTCTTTTCTCTCATGGTTATAGATGAAAAAATAAATAAAATTCTTCTCAAGAGGCCAAAAGGGGCTGGGTGTGATGACTCACACCTGTAATCCTAGCACTTTGGGAGGCCATGGAAGGATCACTCGTGGTCAGGAGTTCAAGACTAGCTTGGCCAACATGGTGAAACCTCGTTCTACAAAAAAGTACAAAAATTAGCCATGTGTGGTGGCACATGCCTGTAATCCCAGCTACCCAGGAGGCTGAGGCAGGAGAATCGCTTGAACCTGGGAGGCAGAGGTTGCAGTGAGGGGAGATGGCGCCACTGCACTCCAGCCTGGTGACAGAGCGAGACTCTGTTTCCAAACAAAAACAAAACAAAAGGCTCAAGGGGAGACCACTATATGTGGCCATGGTGCCATTCTGATTGGGATCTTGTATCTTCAATGCCATATATATACACACATATGTATATACATGCTTTATTGAAATATAATTCACATACTATACAATTCACCTATTTAAAGTGTACAATTCAGTGGATTTTTTTGTACATTCACAGTTGTGCAACCATCACTCTAATCATTTTGGAGCATTTTCATTACCTGTCTTCCTCCACTAAAAACTCCTGTACCCATGAGCAGTCACTTCTCTTCCCTCCACCCCACCCCCAGCCTCTGACAGCCATAAATCTACTTTCTGTCTCTACAGATTTGGCTATTCTGGACATTTCATGTAAAAGGGATCATTCACTACATGGTCTTTGTGTCTGACTTCTGTCTCTTAGCATGATGTTTTCAGAGTTCATCCATGTTGCAGAATGTATCAGTACTTCATTCCTTGTTACTGTTGAACAATATTCCACTTTGTGGATAGATCACATTTTGTTTATCCATGCATCCATTTCATGGACATTCTTTCCATTTTTTAGCTTTTTTTTTTGAGACAGAGTCTCGGTCTGTCACCCAGGCTGGAGTGCAGTAGCATGATTTTGGCTCACTGTAACCTCTGCCTCTTGGTTTCAAGTGATTCTCTTGCCTCAGTCTCCCGAGTTACTGGAATTACAGGCGCATGCCACCATGCCTGGCTAGTTTTTGTGTGTGTGTGTGTATTTTTTAAGTAGAGACGGATGGGGTTTTGCCATGTTGGTCAGGCTGGTCTTGAACTCCAGACCTCAGGTGATCTGCCCACCTTGGCCTCCCAAAGTGCTGGGATTACAGGTGTGAGCCACTGCGCCTGGCCACCTTTTAGCTATTATTTCCACTTTTTGGCTGTCATGAATAATGCTGCTCTGAGCATCCGTGTACAAATTTTTGTGTGGACATATGTTTTCATGGGTATACGCCTAAGAGTATATACATATTCTTTTGAGTATATACCTAAGAATGGAACTACTGAGTCATTTGGTAACACTTTAATGTTTGGAGAAACTGCCAATTGTCCAAAGCAGCTGCACCATTTTACATTTCCATGAAGAGTGTGTGAGGGTTCCAATTCCTCCACTTCCCCACCACATGTTATTATCTGTCTTTTTTTTACAGCCATTCTCTCAATGTAAAGTGGTGTCTCATTGTTGCAGTTTTTGATCTGCCTTTGATTGACATGTTGGGCATCTTTTCATGTGCTTACAGCCCATTTGTATATCTTCTTTGGAAAAACGTCTATTGAGAACTTTTGCTCATTTACTGAGTCATATTGAATGCTTTGAGTTTTATTTTCTTCATCTGTAAAAGAAGAATGCTACAGCCTTCAGAGAGTAGTGAAGATTAATGAGAGAACATTTATTTGCAAGACACATGGCACAGTGCTGTGCACAGCACTTGGCAGGCACTCCAGAAAGTGAGCGAACCTTCCTGTCACCTTGCCTTGCAAGTAGAAACCAAGCGGAGTTCGTTCTGCATTATGTCATCTAGCACACTGTGTTGCATGAAGACAGGCTCAATAAATGCCTGAGGGTATAAATGGGCCAATTCACACCATTCAATATTCAAATTTGAATCTTCAGTGCTCCGCCCCCTTTCTCCCATTTCTTTCACTGAACCTTTTCTTCCTGGAACAATTTTCTTAATTTTATTCCCCTTGCCAGGTGCCTCCTTTTCTGAAATTTAACTTTGCAGTACCATTGAAGCTGAGTACAAAGAGAACCAAAGACATCACCTACGGCAGTCCCGGGGTGAATGTGATAAACCATTGAAGGGGCTGAACGTCTGACAGCCTAAGAGCATAGTCTATCCCATCTTAGCGAGCCACAAAAAGTAATTAGAGTACTTATAGGAGTGAGAAAAGGGAGACTTTCAGAAACCCTGATTGCAGACTGAGTTATTTAACACAGTTCAGCAACCTGGTCTGAGGAATTTTCACTTGTAGAGGACCCAGGCCACCATCAGGTCCAAAGAGTCCAGATTGGTTGAGGCCACCTGGGGTGTGCAGACTGCAAGGGGCCACAATTGGGTGGAGAAAAGCAAACAATGTGATCACCACATGCACTCAGCCTGCCCGGGGTAAAGCCCAGCTTTGGTGCCTGGGGCAGGACTTGAAAGGACAAGCACAGGTGAGGGAAGGTGTGCCTGTCAGCCCAGTACCCAACACCACGGTGAGATGTGAGCTGGGTGTATACGGAACTGCTGGCTTTTACCTTAGGCCTGGGACAATGGGGACTGCGAAAAGCAAGGGGTGTGCGTGTGCCTCGAGTCCAGCTACATTGCAGTACCGCGGTCTGAAACCCCAGGCCACCCTCCGAGTCTGCCTGAGCACAAGTCTGGGAGCGTCAGCGGGAGGAAGGTGGAGATGCAGGTGTTCCGCAGGGCAGGGACTGGTTCCAACTCATCTTTGCATTCCAGGGCCCACTTCGGGGCCCAAGGACTGTTTATGGAGCTCATGAAATGCTTCCCCAGGCCGGGCACGGTGGCCCACGCCTGTAAACCCAGCACTTTGGGAGGCCGAGGCTGGCAGATCACTTGCGGTCAGAAGTTCCAGATCGCCTGGCCAACATTGTGAAACCCAGTTTCTACCAAAAATACAAAAATTAGCCGGGCGTGGTGGCAGGCACCTGTAATCCTAGCTACTCAGGAGGCTGAGACAGGAGAATCGCTTGAACCCGGGAGGTGGAGGTTGCAGTGAGCCGAGATCGCGCCACTGCACTCCAACCTGGGCGACAGAGGGAGACTCTGACGTCTCAAAAATAAAAAAGGTCCCCTAGGCCCACCTTGCGAATGCGGGACCTGGGCCCTGTCCCGGGAGTGGCACTCAGAAGCCACCCTGGTGCAGGCACCGCGCGCTAGGCCACAGCCCTACGCGGCCTGGGATTCACTGCGGGGGCGAATCTCTCTGCTTGAGCAGAGCAGCGGCAGCTGCGGGCCGGTCCACAAGTGCTCCGCTCGGTTCCGGCTCCTAGGCAGCCCGGGGGCCGCTCTCCAGGCCGGGAGGGACCCCAGCATGGCGGCCTTAACACACGCTGCACCACAGGCACCCGACAATCCCTGCGGCTGAGGCGCCGGGCACGTGCCTCCGGTAGGGCATCCTGTACAGCGCTGCATTCTCCAGTGGACGATGGCCTTTATCAATTACTGAGGAAACCAGACCTTGGGTGTGGCCGGACATCCGGGGCTTTCCACCCTCAGAGAGAGGCGGGCTTGAGGTGGGGAAGATGGAAGGATGCCATACCCAATGGCAATCAAGATCTTTGACCTCGCAGCAGATTGGCAGGTGCTTGAACCACTGAAGCGCCGCAGAGGGATGCCGGCGCTCTGGCAGTGATTGGTTCCGTTCGTGGGTGGGTGGTTTTCTCCGTGCGTTCGTTCCTCATAGTAGATAACTCGGGCACGGTAGATAGAATTAATGCGTAAGTAGAAGTTATACTGGGGAGGTTTGGGGATGTTTTCGTGTTTTGAAAGTTAGTATTTTGGTTCTCACAAAGCCTCCTGATTTTAGTAGGCTTTCTCTGGAATGACTCAGATTCCCTTTCGTTACCTTAGTTAAGGCACCCCCTCCCCTTGCATGGTCGGGGTTGGAGAACGACCGCGCTGAACCCAAATTCCCGCCAAGATCGTCGGAAATGTGTGCAACTCAGTGAACTAAAGCGGAGATTAAATGGATGGTATTCAGTAGAAAATGGGACGAGACATGGACACTTTACAGAAAAAAAAAAAAAAAAGCAAGAGGCCCCTCAACATTTAAGTGTGTGCTCAGCCTTTTTCATAATCAGAAGAATGCAAATGAAAACCTCACTGGCCTAACGCTTCTGTTCCATCAGGTTGTCAAAAATGCAAAAGTTTTAACAAGGTACCCAGTTAAGGACAATACAGGAACCGGATCTGCCCTACATTGCTGAGGAGCGGGGAGGGCAAATTTACCTTTGACCTGCAGTCCACCTCTAAAATCTATCCTGAAAGTAAACTTGCACAAATATGAAACAACCTACGCTCAAAGTTTTATTTGTAGCCGCACTATATGAATTTGCAAGACTGGAAACCATGCAGATGTCCGTGAGAGGGGGAATGACTGAGCAAGCTGGTACATCCGGGCTGGTACCCAGCTGACTCTGGTATTAGGAAAAATGAAAACGACAGTATTTTCTATGGCGTGGTCTGTCGGTCTGTCTCCAGAGATGATGTATATAGGCTGCTACCGTTAGCAAAAAGAAGCACTGAAATGATAAAACCAAAACTGATAAAAATGTTAGCATAAAATGGTGGAGTCTGGTGGAAGCCCTAGAGGAGTTACACCAGAAGAAAAATAAGGCGACAATAATAATAGTTTTAAAAAAAAATCTGTGGTAATAGGAATTTGCAAGGCTTTCTGTTCGGAAACCCAGCAGTAGACCCAGAAAGGCATGCTTGGCTGGGCAGGTCTCAAGTTAGTTATATAAACTGTAGGCCATGTCATAGCCTGGCGAAGGATTTCTGATACCCTGCCCCTCTCCAAAAAGATGTCTCTGGGAACTCTAGAACTGGAATGGTCCATCAGCACTATCCTTTTGGCAGACAAGGCAGGCCTTCGTACCCCAATAGTGACTTGATTTGGAGGTAGGCTGTCCCCAGAACAGGATGTAATCTTGGGCAAGGCATTTGCTGTCAGGCTGGGTACAACCTCCCCCTCAAGGCTATGAGGAGGGAAGAAAGGAAACAACTTCTACCTCCTCTAAAGTACGAAACCTCCTCACCTGCCACTTCTGTAGTGAAAAGTAGAGACTAAGGCTTGGCACAGTGTCTTACCTCTGTAATCCCAGCACTTTGGGAGGCCAAGGTGGGCCAATTGCCTGAGGTCAAGAGTTTGAGACCAGTCTGGCCAACATGGTGAAATCCCGTCTCTACTAAAAATACAAAAAAATTAGCCAGACGTGGTGGCGTGTTCTTGTAATCTCAGCTACTTGGGAGGCTGAGGCAGGAGAATTGCTTGAACCAGGGGGTTGGAAGTTGTAGTGAGCTGAGATCATGGCACTGCACTCCAGCCTGGGTGACAGAGCGAGACTCTGTCTCAAAAAATTTTAAAAAAGTAGAGATTAGACATGGATACTCCCACATAGGATCCTGGGGCCTAATGGATGACTGTGGGCCTCCGCCATGCCCAGGTGGCCCTGCAGATGGGATTGGGAGGCAGAGCCTGTCGCCTGTTCTCCAGCAGCTTGATTCCATGTGAACGATGCTGTTGCCTTCAGAAATCGTGAGGCCTGGTCTGCCTGGACCTAGCCATGCAGATTATTGAAGTCTTGGCGTGTGCTCTTCCTTCCCAGCTAGAGAGCTGCCCAGTGGATAAACTTGGGCTTTGTATCAGGCTCTAAGTACAGGCAGGTCCTTAGGACAAATTAGAATAAAACAATCTCAGAGTGACCTGGTCTTAGTAAAATTATTTACATCTTCAAATAAAAAAAAAAAAATTGAAGGCCAGCGCAGTGGCTCACACCTGTAATCCCAGCACTTTGGGAGGCCTGAGGTCAGGAGTTCGAGACCAGCCTGGCCATCACATTGAAACCCTGTCTCTCACAAAAATACAGAAATTATCTGGGCTGGTGGCGGGCACCTGTAATCCCAGCTACTTGGGAGGCTGAGGCAGGAGAATTGCTTGAACCTAAGAGGCTGAAGTTGCAGTGAACTGAGATCATGCCCTTGCACTCCAGCCTGGGTGACAGGAGCAAAACTCCGTCTCAAAAAAAAAAAGGAAAAAAAAATTGAAAACCAATAACAAATAATCCACGGCAGAGAGGGGTACTGGGAGTTTATAGAAAATTTGTCCTGAGTTGTTGGTTATTCATAAATTGCGTGTTTTCTTCAGGGTCATTGGAAAAGGTGGTTACTGTCAGTCCAGAAAGTGGGGAGCCAGCTAATTGTATCCAGATGGAGGTACAAAGGACACTTTGAGGGAAGGAGGCCCTGAAAAGTCTCTAGCAATCAGGCTTTGGTAAACAGAACTGCAGATACTGATGAGTGACAGGCTTCTGCTATTTGTGTCATTAGGCAGGCCAGCCTGGGCAGAGTCCTCAGCAGAGTGATGGAGGGAGAGCAGGGGAGAGGTGCAAAGGCTTTGAGACTGGTTCCCATCGCTGGAAAGAGGCTCTGTGCGCCTGAATGTTTTAGCGTCTCTCAACCTCCACAGCCAGAGAGTTCCACTGGGGTTGGCTTCTGTAGGCCTCTGTGGCTCTAGGTTCTTGGTGGAAGTGACATACACACTGGTGATGCCCTGCTATGCCTGCCATGTAGACGCCTTTCCCTTGGTGTTTGTGCTCTTTCTCCCACCCTGCTGTTTCTTTCTGCCTTCCTTTATGCTTTTTGGCTTAGATTTGGTTCATTCACTGAACTGAATGTCTGTGAGCTGACGAGAGCAATCTCAGATGAGGTGGCAAAAATGGTGTCAACAGAGGCCAGCACTTATGGAGAATATATGAGAGCCACCTAACACCAGAGCAAACCAGCAATGTTTCCATGACATGTCCAAGGCCAGGGGCGGGGTCTGGGCAGTGGACACCCACCACCGAGGAAAAGGAGGATGCGGAGCACTTCAGACACTGGCTTCTGAGTGTCCACCAAGCCCTGCCCTGGACCTCATAGGAAACTCAGGCAGTGCAGGTGTCTCCCCAACACCCATGCTCCCTTTTATCACAGATCCTCAGTGAAATTCAGTAACCTTCTCCAGATGGCCATGTCATCAGGAGATGCTAGACCCAGCCCCAGGCTCCAGGGGTCTAGGCCCATCATGGTGGTCCCATCTCCTTGCCTATGACTGAAACATGGGCACATGTGGCCAACTGGGATCTGAAGAGATGTGGAGCAGGGACATCTGGACCAGTTCTCTCACGCCTAGAGATGCAAGCAAGAGATGCCCTTTTCTTGCTTCTGGATGAGATATCTGAACTCCTGCAGCCATCTTGCCACCATGAGGAGAGTTGTTCTCCAATAAAAGCCCACAATAGGAGGAAGACTGAACTAAGAGAACTGCAGCTTGAGTCCCGACCATTCTGGGTCTGGAGCTGTTCTGACTTTTGGCTTCTCATGTGAGAGAGCCCTGTGCTTGTTTAAGCCAGCTGAGTCGGAGTTTTCTGTTCATTGCAGTCAGAACATCTTAGCTAGGACAAGTATACAAAAGTTCCTTCAGTTTACTTTTCCCATAGCCATGAGGATTTCGCCTCAAGTACATGAGTCATTCCTGTTTGGTATAATCAGAAAAGAAAGACCCAGAAAAGAAAGAAGAGGAAAGAGAAAGTGGGCAATGGAGCCACAGGAGCTTTGCAGCACAGCCTTGGGAGGGATAAGGGCACCTATGAGTTTTCCCTGCCCACCGACATGCATTTAGCGGGGGACAGACAGATTAGCTGATGTAAGGGTCCCTAGGACCTGAGACAGAGAACAAATAATTCTTTTTTTTGTTTTTTGAGACAGAGTCTTGCTTTGTCACCCAGGCTGGACTGCAGTGGCGTGATCTCGGCTGACTGCAATCTTCACCTTCTGGGTTCAAGCGATTCTTCTGCCTCAGTCTCTCCAGTAGCTGGGATTACAGGCATGCGCCGCCACGCCTGGCTAATTTTTGTATTTTTAGTAGAGACAAGGTTTCACCATGTTGGCCAGGCTGGTCTTGAACTCCTGACCTCAAGTGAACAAAGAATTCTTCAATCATACCATGGCTAAATGCTTTTGACAAAACAGATTAAAACAATTTAAGAAGGAAAAAAGCATTGACAACAAAAAGAAAAACACTCGTATTTGGATCCAATAATAGACACAGAGAGTGAACGGTCAGCAAAGAAGCAAAAGGAATCACAGGGCAGAACAGGGAGGGGCTCCCGAAAAACCCCTGGTAAGCGAGAGGCGATGGCAGAAGTTAACCTCATGATGGTGAGCATGAGGCATGAAAATGTCACTGCTCTGCTTTTTTAAAGGTAGTGTGTTAATTGAACTTTATTTCAGCAAACAAAAAAGAACTTGCATAGGTTCTGTCTTTAGCATACCCTCCTGTAGTCAGTTTGCTCAAGATTTGTGAACTGTCCTGCCAGTGGGGCGATCAGAAATGAGACCTGCATGGGATGAAGGACGAGTTATCCCCATCACTGTATGTTCACTCACAAAGACGGAACAATCGCCTCTGCCGTCCCAGGCACTGCTCTGTGAGATCCCTTTGGCATTTGACTGAATGCTTTCTGGTGAGGTTCTCTTTCCCTGCACACGGGCTTTCTTCTCTAAAGGCCTTTAACTTGCTGAAAGGGAGGGACCAGGTCGTCTATTTTATTTCTTCTATCTACAGTGTCTAGCATAGTTCTAATGAAATATAATTAGGCAAGTAATCAAAAAAGTCTTGCCTAATTATATTTAAAGTAAGTAGCCTGCTTAAGTGAGAGAGATTCTTGGCAGATCTTACCTCTAATACCATTGTTTTGTGCCAGGATAAAAGATGAGTCTCTGAATTAGACTTTTTGCTAAAAGAATGCTCCTGGCTGGGCACGGTGGCTCACATCTGGAACCCCAGCCCTTTGGGAGGCCAAGGTGGGTGGATCACCTGGGGTCAGGAGTTTGAGACCAGCCTGGCCAACATGGCAAAAGCCTGTCTCTTCTAAAAATACAAAAATTAGCCGGGCGTGGTGGCACATGCCTGTAATCCCAGCTACTCGGGAGGCTGAGGCAGGAGAATCGCTTGAACCTAGGAGGTGAAGGTTGCAGTAAGCAGAGATTGTGCCACTGCACTCCAGCCTGGGCGACAGAGTAAGACCCTGTCTCAAAAATTAAAGTAAAATAAAAGAATGCTCCCCTTTAGCTGGGTGTCATGGTGCACACCTGTAGTCCCAATTACTTAGGCTGAGGCAGGAGGATTCTGTGAGCCTGGAGGGTCAAGGTGGCAGTGACCCATGATGGCACTACTGCCCTCCAGCCTGACAGAGTGAGACCCTATCTCTAAAAAAATAAAGCAAAACAAAACAAAACAACAGGAATGCTCCCCTACATCTTGCTCCCCTACAGTTACAGAACTTCCAGAAATCCCCACAAGGCAGAATAAGAGTGTAGTGTTGGCCCGGTGTGGTGGCTCATGCCTGTAATCCCAGCTCTTTGGGAGGCCAAGGCGAGTGGATCACCTGAGGTCGGAAGTTGGAGACCAGCCTGGCCAACATGGTGAAATCCCATCTCTATGAAAAATACAAAAATTAGCTGGGTGTGATGGCTCCTGCCTGTAATCCCAGCTACTTGGGAGGCTGAGGCAGGAGAATGGCTTGAACCTGGGAGGCGGAGGTTGCAGTGAGCCGAGATTGCACCACTGTACTCCAGCCTGGGTGATAGAGTGAGACTCCATCTCAAAAAAAAAAAAAAAATGGATCAGGAGAGGGCCTCAGAGCCCCATAACATAACCTCATCAGCAAGCAGAAGATCAGGGACTTTCTCCTGCGAAGAAAACAATTTTGATTCCTGTAAAGTAATAAACACATTGCAAGAACTGGGAAAGTCTGTATAGAATGTACGCCTGCATCTATGTTTATAAGGGAATATTAGGCCTACAGAAGTCTGGGAAGGACAAGGGCATGGGGCATGGCCGCCGCGGGCATCCCGTGGACGCAGCTACATGTCGTAGAGCCGGAGCTGCTCCTGCACGTCGCCATCGGACATCTCGCCAAACGTCTCCTTGTTGTCTTTCATGAGCTTGAAGATGGCAGCCAGCTGTTCCTTCTGAACTCTGTCGAGAAGAAAGGACAAAGAGGAAGAAGGTGCTCATAGCCCACCGGAGAGAGCGAGATTGAGAGAGAGCCTGTGTGCAGCCAGCGGAGTTGGGACTTCCCTCCCTCCTGTGTTACTGCGGTTGCTTTTCAGAACAAGAAGAAAATGAAAATAAAACCCACTTAGAACATAGGAGCTGGTTGGGTCTGACACACTCAACTTTGGAGGGCTCTAAAAACTGGAATTCTAAATCTCAGGTTTGCAGGGGAGGTTTGGGGACCCAGGTGTCACTTAGGTAAGCTGTGCCTCAGTTTCTCTTTGGGCCTTATCTGATCATTGACTGCACATCCCACAGTGATGTAATGAGGAAGAAGAGGGGCTCCATGAATTGGCTTGAGGTAGTACTATGAAGCAGGTTAGAAACAGCGTTCGTTGAGAGGGATGAGCCGAAATGGAGAAAGAAAAAGCATAATCAGCTGGGAAGCCGGGGAGAACAGATATGTGCAAGATGGTGCTTGGCAAAGGAGAGAGGAGGGCAGCCTGTGGGGTTTCACTGTCCAGAGAAAGGGGGACGCCTTTTCCTAATTTGTACAAGGACACCTTCTGGCAGGTGGCGGCCCTGCCCTTTTTACCATGCAATGGGTGTAGAGGAAGACTGGCCCTATGTTTGCTTACCACTGGCTCTGTGCTGGGAGCAATGTCTTGTTATCTTTATGAGGCTCAGCTACACCATCCGACCAGCACAGGACAACTCCCGCAACACAAACATCTCAGGGTGGGGCGAGGCCACCGCCAAACCCAGGGAGCCGTATGTTCTGCTCTGGTGCCCTTGGCACTGCCTGCTGGGCACTGCATCCTGCTGCATCTCACTCTTCTGGTTTTTGCAGTTCCTGCCCTTCACACCACACCATGGCTCAGTGCCTTCAGAGAACCTAAACCACACTACGGCGTCAGCCCTCTCACCCCGCCCTGCAGCTGGGTCGGCCATCAGCACATTACAGGTCCTGCAGCTGCAAGGCTCAGCGTAGCTCTGAGCCTCTGGCATCCCGGCACTGCCTGGAGGGGTGGTCTCCACGTTTGCTCCCATACTTTTCCTACCATATTCCTTCTCCTTCACCCTTCCCTCCTCTCTCCAGCCCCGCATCTTCTATCCCGCAGTTTTCTGTCTAGAGCAGCATCTACTAGTTAAAATACGGAAGTCCCCCTTCCCAGACTCCCTTGTACCCTGGGAAAGTCGTGTCTACAGTCAGTTCCCGTCTGGAGAAGCAGCAGCCTATGACGTGTGCTTTGTGCCCTACTGTGGGAAAAGGGTCAGGCACAGCGGCTCGCGCCTGTAATCCTAGCACATTAGGAGGCCAAGGTGGGAAGATCACTTGAGTCCAGGAGTTCGAGACCAGCCTGGGCAACATAGTCAGACCCTGTCTCTACAAAACAATTAGCCAGGTGTGGTGGTGAGCACCTGGGAGGCTGAGACAGGAGGATTACTTAAGCCCAGGAGATCAAGGCCACAGCGAGCTGTGACTGCAGCACTGCACTCCAGCTTGGGGAACAGAGGGAGACCATCTCAAAAAAAGAAAGGGATTCCTGTGAACAGAAAGGGTGTGCTGAGCTCCGTGGATGGAAGCACAATCCACATATCCCTGAGTGAACACAGATGATGTCACGTGGTTTTGACAACTGTGGTGACTGCATATCTTTAACAGGGTGGATGTATGACTGCTCTGCTGCAGAGTATGAGGCATCAAAATGAAAGGTCAAACTGGAATGGATTCAAAAGGGATTTGTTTTTAAAACAAACTGAAAAAACACACAGTAATCGAGATCATCTACTCAGAGTTTATTGGACTGAACAAAGGCTGAATACAGAGATCCAAGCCATCAGGAGTACATGAGGTGTGGTGCCTACAAGCCGTGGTCAGTCTCCAGACAAACCTAGCTAGCTCTACTAGGAGAGAGTCAACGACCTATTGTATCAGTTAGATCCCCACCTGGCCAAGGACGACTATTGCTGTTTAGGGACAAAAGAGAACATCTGTTCATCACATGGCGCTGTGTTGAAGGCAATGACTGTGTGGCTGCTGCCATGTGGACTGTTCTCCCCTAAGCCTGAATCTAAGGTTTCAGGCCCAGATGAGAAGGCCACCGGGAATGCATGCCATCGGGGTTGATGCTGGACATTCCCCAGCCTTCCATTAAATGAACGAATTTTCTATAAACCTACTGCTTTAAAAAAATGTTTTAACCTACAAACCTAAGAACTGCAAATTAGCTTGGTATAGTATAAATACTGTCAAATATAAAATTCCAAGAAACGAATCTGAGACTGGTCTGATGATCTGAAGTTCTAACTAATCTATCAAACTTTCTAAGAAAAGGCATGGTCAAGAAATCTTTTTAAAGCAAACATTATTGCTTCTGCTATAGCAGAGTGGAGATTTGGCTGAGCTGGTAAGAACATCATTGACAAGGTGTCTTAGCAATAAAAGGGCTGAATCCAAGATTCCTCGGGATGAAAAATAAGAGCAATGGTCAAGTCAGTACCTGGTACTGGTTCTTCACTGCCCTGTAATCAGTATGGCATCTCAGCCCCAACAACCAAGCCGGCTGGAGAGAGAAGTGGGCTTCCCAGGGAAAGGGGCTGGCTGACCACCCTGACAGAGCTGGTGAGCACAGGTGAGCTCTACCTCATTTGTCTCTCATTCCTCAAAGTCTTCTGTGGTTTGGCTTCAGTAAGGGCAAAGGAAAGAACTGGAGTGAAAGTGTACTCTGCTTTTAAAGTGTTCATTTTATCTAAGGTCTGCAGGGTGTGTGGATAGCAAGCCTGAGTGGTAAGAAAGAGCCAAGTCCAAAGTTTGAGCTCAAACTCTTAAAACCCTTCAGCTTAATAAAGTGACCCGCAGAAATGGACATGAACATCTCTCCATAGGGCAGGGCCAAAGGTGTTCCCAGGATCCTGCTAGCCCAGGGCCAAGTCCTGATTGAGGGTCTAGAGCTCAGCAGATTTATGGAGGTTTCATGCACCCTGGGAGCCTGCCCAGACTCCTCTCTGGGGTTTTCATTTTATCTCTCAAGCTTTTAAGATGCCAAAAGGAAAAGCCTTTAGGAGGATGCTAAGGATAACTTCATTATTCTTCTGTTCTGTAAAGAGAAATGGGGAGAAAAAGATAATTTATTTCACTCATTCCATCCTACAAGTACCATGGGTGAGGAAAGGGAGAATTGGGGACAAGGAAGGTGAATGTTTGGAATTGCAGAAGCTGCGCTAGACTCTGGTTTCTCAAACCCCTGCTGATTTGCTTCTCATCGCTTGCAGCAAGAGAGTCTGCGCCGCAAAGCTGGCCAGAGCTTGCAGAGCTCTCCTTGATCCCGCACAGAACCTAGCAGCCCACAGCCCCTGTTCGGTCTCTGCAGGGTACTTAAGGAACTGAGGCAGCTGAGTTACCAAGGCCTTTCTGATCTTTGGTTGTGTGGTTGTGCTGACAATATTCCTATCACCCTAGATGATTTTCCATTCCTGCTGGCTGAGTTTCATCCCCTCAGGGGATACTGGCACCCAAGGATGCGTGCTTCCAGATGGAGCCACTGGTGTGGCCATCTTTTATGAACCAAGACACATGGCGAGCCCTGGGACCGCAGAGAACACAGCAGTCTGATCTTGTCCCTCTGGCGCCCTCTCCTGGTGGTCACAGTCCGCAGGCATTTCCAGCCTGAGCTATGGTTCCTTGGTCTCCTCCTCCTCCCTTTCCGTTTTACTGGGCGAACACCTTCCTCTAGAGTCATGTCCATTTCCAGAGGAGTCAAGACAGCCCTGCAGCCCTCAAATGGAGGATGAGTCCTGATCTACAGGCTGGGTTCTGCTTTCCCTCTGAGACCAGAAGGTGGGAAAAAGTGATGGAGAGGAGCTGACAGCCGTGCCTTTCCTTTTCTTTCCTTTTTTTTTTTTGACAGTGCTTCGCTCTTGTTGCCCAGGCTGGAGTGCAATGCTGCAACCTTGGCTCACTGCAGCCTTTGCCTCCTGGGTTCAATCGATTCTCCTGCCTCTGCCTCCCAAGTAGCTAGGGTTACAGGCATGTGCCACCATACCCAGCTAATTTTGTATTTTTAGTAGAGACGGGGTTTCATCATGTTGGTCAGGCTGGTATCGAACTCCTCGGCCTCCCAAAGTGCTGGGATTACAGGCGTGAGCCACCGCGTCTGGCCCTCTTTGTTTCTGAGACGGAGTCACCCAGGCTGGAGTGCAGTGGCCCGACAATCTCGGCTCACTGCAACCTCCACCTCCCAGGTGCAAGCCATTCTCCTACCTCAGCCTCCTGAGTAGCTGGGACTATAGGCGCCTGCCACCATGCCCAGCTAATTTCTTGTATTTTTAGTAGAGACGGGGTTTCACCGTGTTAGCCAGGATGGTTTCGATCTTCTGACCTCATGATCCACTGGCCTTGGCCTCCCAAAGTGCTGGTGCTACAAGCGTTGAGCCACCGCGTCCAGCTTAGCCGTGCTTTTTTTTTTTCCTGCCAAGCTGCGAGGTCAGCCAAGCCTTGCCAGCTTCCCTAGCTCTGGGGAGGAGGAGGAGGTGTCTTGCTCAGGGGAGCTGTCACCAGCCTGCAAGGCCACTGTCATAGCCACACTCTGAAACTGGAGGTGGCACCTCTCACAGCAGCTTCAGCAGAACCCAGGGATGCCCCCAGAGGCATGAAGCATATGAACGTCCGGCCTGAGGGGAGAGCTGAGGCGGGAAGCAGGATCTTAGCCGCAGCCGCCTCTGGTGTATGGACCTGACCGCTCTCTACCCGCAGGCAGGAATTTGATCAGTGAGTAGTTCAAGGATGAGACTGCCCAGTTCAGCATGTCGGGGGAACTGATCTGGAGCCTCCTGCTTCCATCCCACTTCCTAATTGTCATGAAAGCCTGTGAACTGAGGCCCCTGGGGAGTGCGGGAACTGGCAGACACCAAAGCTTCAGGTTCTAGCTGTGGGTCTGTCGGCTGAGCTTGTGACCTTACAGGTAGGGGGCATGCAGCATTTGGCTGCAACTTGACTGTGGACCCTGAGAGCCGGGAAAGGAATCAGAGGCATGGAGCCTGGGGGGGCAGAACCTGACAGGCGGAGAGAGAGCACCCTGCTAGGTGGCCTGTGGTTTTAGTGATTTGATAATAGCATGCATGTTATTTTTATACTGATGATTGTAGGGCAGTTCCCTGGACTCGGTCGGGACCGGAACTGTCTCACAGCTGCCGGCGCTTCCCACCCCCATGGGAACCACCATGCTGAAGATGAAAAGCCAAAGCCAAACTGACCAGCCTCTGCAACCCCAAGCATCACCATGTGAGGACAGCGTGGTGTGGCGCAGCGGGGACCCCACGCAGTGCCTTGAGGGGCAACCACGTGCAGGGGGCAGAGGTGGGGGGGAGCAAGCAGATGCCACCAGCATGCCTGGGAGCCACAGGGAGCATGCGGGCTGGGCAGTGATGGGAATGAACGTGAACTCCAGTCCCGCCTCATGAAGTCCTCCAGCCCCTCCTCTCAATTCAGGGCACCAGGTGGTAACTGCAGCGTGCAGAGGAGTCGGGGACTCTTCCCTCATCCCAGGAGTAGCACCTTGGGCATAGCCTCCATCCCACGGAACAGCCAAGGGTGGGTTGGTGGTCTAGACACCTCTGAACATCCAGTGGGGAAGGATGGGTGGCAGAGGGTCTACTCTCTAAGGGGAAGGGATTTTCCCTCCCCACTGCCAAGGTCCCAGCTCTGGACGTGGGTGGCAGTGGCAGTTTCACCCCCAGCCTGAGGCCTGGTCTTTACTGTTCTAAGAGGCCCTCCAGATCCATCTGCTTGAGCAACCTCTGTCCCCAAGGACCTTCAAGGGCTGGCAGGTGTATCCAGCCCCTCTAGCCTCTGTCTAGGGACCTCAATCTTTTTCTGCCAAGGGCCGGATACTATTTAGATTTGGGAAGGCAGTGTGGTCTCCGCTGCAGTGACTCACCTTGGCCACTGTGGCGCGAGGGGGCACAGACCACAGGAAAATGGGTGAGTGTGGTGTCGCTGTTGTTCCTGTCACGCTGGGTTGACACAGCCGGGGGCGGGGATCAGGTGTGGCCCAGCCATCGTCTGCCAACCCTTGCCCTGATCCTACGAACCTGCCTGTCCCACAGCTTGGGAGCACAGACCACTGTCAGGGTGTCTGCTGGGCACTGTGCAGAAGCTGCCTCACCTTCTCAGGGTCAGACCTGACAAGGCCACAGGCTGATGACATCCACATTCCCGAAGCCTGAGGTCCCAGGGTGACAGTGCCCCCAGCCTCCGAGGGGGCACTAGCACCCCAACCTGCCGGCCCATTAGGCCCCTCCAGGAACTCAGGGAGTTAACGCCCCTCCAGGAACCTCTGCCCCGAGACGGGGCCTTTTCTGCCAGTGATTCCTGGTGCTTCAGAAGAATGAGGAGGGCGCAGGTGGGAAACGTATGAATTGGTTATGAAGGCGATGGAGGAGGGGAGGTTGAGGCAGCGTCAGTTGTGTTGGGGGCACGTTAGCACACAGTAGGAGGGGAGCACCACTAGTCTAAGAAATCAGTGTCCTTACCAAAAGGATTTGCAAGAATATGTGTGGCTCAGGACCTAAGGAACTTGCTACAGGGAAGTGAGGTCAGAGGTCAGCTCAATCCTGAAATATAAATGCAGCAAACCTGGTCATGCCAAGAGGCAGCATCCTTAGCACCTGAGGACCCAGGGCTCCTGCCAGGGTCTTCCTCCTGGCTGTGCTTACACTGCTGCCCCTGCCCACCCTGGGTGAAGCACTTTCCTGCTGAGGGTTGAGAGAGCTGATGCCAGCACCGGGCGGGGAGATAGGGCCTGTCATGGGCAGAGCAGCTCTGAGGCTAGAGGGCCGCCTGCTGCGTGGCCTGGCACGCAGTCATGAAAGGGCAGTTGAGTTCTGATTCAGAAATCACAAACCTCCTCTTCCGCTCGGACCCTAGGCTGCTGGCTTCTGCTGACGAGTAGGGGGTGGTTCCCAGGAGCTGCTCTGGGTCGCCAGGCTTGGAAAATGGCACAACCACCACCTAGACTTCTGCCTTAAACAAAGGACTCCAGGCCACGCTGCAGAAGGGCAGCAGTGTGGATGAGTGCCAGGAGCCTGCTGGGCCTGGTGCACGTGACTGTGCCTCTGCTGAGGTGTCCCCAGCTTCCCCACTGCGCCCAGCATGCTCCTGCCCGCCCAGCGGCTGTGCAGGGAGTGTCCAGATGGGAAGGGGGAGCCCAATTCCAACAACGAGAAGCCGCGGCCACACCGCCCAGAGCTGCAGGGCGCCGCTGCAGGGGCCAGCCTGGGAGGCCACTGAAAGCTGAACACCAGGAATCTGCTGTCCCGAAGGAGAAACTGGGAAGTCGGCTCTCCTGGGGACTCCGTGTGTGACAGCTGGGTCTGCTCCAGGCTCTTTCCTTTTCTTTAGATGAGGGCGGTGGGGTGTGGAGGGGTGTGGGGTGCAGTAAATGGGCTGTGTCCCCCATCACCAGTGGCCTCTTCCTGGTGTCAGGGAGGGGTTCCAGGAGCATGCGAGCCTGGCCGACCAGGGCAAGAAAGAACCCCTAAACTGGGAAGGTGGGGTGGTGTTTGGGCAGAGATTACTGTAGGAGCCCCACCTCCTTTCTGGGCCCTTCTGCCAAGGGGCAGGAGCACGAAGGGCTCAGAGGGGTACCCCCACCCTTGGGAGCCTGCCTGGCGCCCGCAAAGCAGCTACAGCCTACCTCTGCTCCTCCTCCAGCTCTTCTTTGGTCATCATCTTCTTGTACTGGTTTCCTCTCAGCTTCCCCGGGCTGTATTTGAAGGAGAAGCCTTCTCCTGCGGAGATGGGGCTGGGTCAGTGGCAGGGAGCGCTGTAGAGGCTGGGCCCTCACAAACCCCGGCCCCTTCCCATAGGTTTAAAAAGGACACCTCAGGCAGAGGCCACATCCGGCTGTCAGAGACATCTTCTCACCCCAGTGCCCACATCCCTTCTCATTCCATAGCGTTCCCTTAAATCCTATGAGGAGACAGCCAGAGAGAAAGCAGTCCCGCTCCTAGCCCACGCCTGTCTCCAGATGCCTGTCCCTCCTGGCATCTGCAGTACTCTGCCTGCCCTGGTCCTGCCCAGTGGGTCCCGGCTGCTGAGCTCAGAGGCGACAGCTCCGGCAAGCAGAGCACAGCTCATCTCGGGACACACACTGCGCCTGCCTGGGCTTAGGGAGGTAGGCCCTGCAGCCCAGGAGGCTCGTGTCAGCCTCCCGTCCCCCAAGGCTATTAGAAATCTGAAAACATGCATCCAGGCTGCCCACAGTGGCCAGGCCAGGGATTCGGGATTTGCCAGAGTGGGTTTGACGTGCGTATTGCTGAAGAGGCATAGCCCGACTTGCCAGTCCCTGAGGGCAGACATCCCATTGCTGCCTGCAAAAAAGGGACAGATCTTGAGGCCTGAAGAGGGCACATGGGGTAGGGGGGGCACAGAGGAAGCCAGACCTGTGGCCTGGAGTGGACAGAGGCTCCAGGCACATGAGCCATGGTGAGAAGAGCTGAGCTTCTGGAGGGGAGAAGCCCCGTCGGGGAGCAATCTCTTGGTTGCTGAATCCAGCAGGTTATCAGGCAATGCCTTGGGCCAGCCCGGGGCAGAGCTGCTGGCTTCTTATCAACCTCCACTAACTAAAGGACCAGTGAGGGAGGCGTGGAGAGATCCTCAGCTGCTGTTCTGGAAGCGCTGCCCTGTCCCCCACATCCTGTCCAACAGCCCAAAAAGCCAGGCCCCTCCCCTCTAGCTTCAGCTCTCATGCTACCAGACAGGCTGATGTGGACCAGTGTGGAGGAGGGGGGCTCTCAGGGTGAAAGGAAGAAAGTTCTAGATTCGAATTCAGAACCCAAACATCTGATTGGTTGTGGTGGTTCACTTGAGGCCAGGAGTTCGAGACCAGCCTAGGCAACATGGTGAAACCTCATCTCTACTAAAGATATAAAAATTAGCTGGGTGTGGTGGCGCACGCCTGTAATCCCAGCTACTCAGGAGGCTAAGGCAGGAGAATTGATTGAACTTGGGAAATGGAGATTGCAGTGAGCCGAGATCACACCATTGCACTCCAGCATGGGCAACAGAGTGAGACTCCAGTGTCTAAAAAAAAAGAAAAAAAAAGAAAAAAGAAAAAGAAAAGAAAACATAAAAAATTCCTGCCAGCTTGGTCCCAGTCTTAGGTTTCAATTTATGGGGCAAGTCTGATTAGTTTTGTTTTCTGAGCCAGACAGAACAAACGACTTGAAAAGGATTTCAGTCAATCACATGCAGTCACCAGGCCACACGGGCGCATCCAGTTTTGCTAGGCCAGGAGGATTCTATGTGAGAGCCTCGAGGGGTAGGGAGGCTTCTTCCTCCAGTCTCCTGCAAACCCACCGAGTCGCTCAGGGAAGTCATTTCAGCGACACTCATCAATTAGCCGCTGATGCTGCCTCGCACTGCAGAGGGGCTGAGGGCTGTGCACACATTCTTCCAACAGCTAGAGCCGTAAACCTTTCCTTTCCCAGCCTTGCTAGAGATGGCAGGAGGCTAAGACAGCAGGAGGAGCTGGGGTAGGGGACATTCAGGGGCAGCGGCTCAGATAAGGAGGGAGGCTGGTGACAGCGGTGGGGGCTGTGCCCTCTGGCAGCCATGCCAGGGAGCGGGGTCTGCCAGCCTCTCTCCTTGTCCTTGCCAAGAGGCCTCTCTCCCATGTTCCCAGGTCACTAACAGGATCCCCGCATCCCTTCAGCTGTCTTGGGCCATGTGTCAGGGCCAGATGCCAGGGCCATGGCTGCAGTGAGTCCCCAAAAGCAGGGAGCAAGGGTCCTTCCTGGTAAGGGACTAATGTCCCCCCCGCAGCCCACTGCTTACACGCAAGCTTCAGTCTCCCCTCCTGCTCCAGGCTGTGCTGATGGAAACGAGGCCTTCCTCAGGGAAGCTCTGTACCCCGAGCCCTGCCTGCCTGCAGGAGCCGGTTCCTGCATTCCTGAAACCCTCTTTCCACTGCTCCTGCCAGCAGCTGACTTAATGTCACAGTAACAGTCTTGCTGTTTTAAAATTATGAAATATTTCAAACATATACAAAACTGCAGAAAGCATTAAGTCCTCCCTGTCCTTGCCGAACGGAGGCAACAAATGCTGAGATTTTGCATGTCTGGCTGCACTTTCTTTTTTAGAGAAATAAGTGGACGGACCCCGCAGATGCCAGTCTGCGTTTTGCTCTGCCTCTGTCTGTCCCGGCCGGGTTGGACCTGGCAGTGTCTCCCTGTTCTCGGCCACTCCCTTTCTCCTCTCAGTCTCATGGCCGGGGCGTGTGGCCAGTCAGCCAGAGCTGCTCGGAAAGCAGGCGTGTCCCCTCCCGGGCCTTTGTTCTGAAGAAGGCATGGGTGAGGCCTTTTGAGTGGTTTTCGTTGGTAAAATAGGTCAGAGATGTTTGGAGAGAAACGTGGAATGTACAGACGGTCACAAGAGGGGAGCTGGGAGGCAGCGCAGGACAGAGCCGGGCAGCGCGCGTAGTGTGTTCCCAAGAGGGGCCCCTGGGATGGGAAAGCCAAGCCCCAAAGTGCAAGGGGGGCGGTCAGGGAGGGGTACAGACAGTCGGGGGAGGACATCCGCACGCGGCGCCAGACTCCACCTCCCAGTGCTCTACTCAGGCCACTGACCCACCCCACCCCTCCCCTCGGCACTCAAACCCCAGCTCCTGGGATCCCCAGCAGGGCACAGGCCACCCTGACATGGTCAGGCCCCCTCATGAGGGCAGAGGTCCCACTCACCATCCTCCTCCTCAGGCCCTGCCGACAATGGGCCCTTCTCTCCATCCAAGTCCTGCTCCTCTTCCTGCAAGACAAGCACAGGGTCAGTGCCCCTGGCACAGAGTGGGTGATGGGAAGTGGGTGGGCAGAAGGTAGGAGAGACAGACAGAGGAGGGCCTTGAAGGTCTGTGCCCTGTAGCAGTGCCTGCCCTGTGGTCACCGTCAACCAGCAGGCAGGGTCTGTGCACAAATGCTGGCCCAAGGTGACTCGGTTCGCAAATGCCAAGCCGAGGCGTGTTCTTGACTGTGCACCCCACGCCCAGGGCTTTGGCCTTTCCCAAGTCGGTGCCTGTCAAGGCATCCATGTGCCGTTTGGAGAAGTGGGCCCAAGACTCCCACTGCATGGCTGCCATGAGTAGACAAAGCATGTGAGAGAAAAGCTGGCTGGGGCATCTGGGACCGGGGCAGGCAACACAGCCATCGCCACCTCAGGCTTTGCTTCCTCCTCTGTTGTTTTCCATCCCAACTGTCTCAGTGTCCGTGTTCCCAAAATTGGAGCTCCACCTCTTCAGCCAGTCCTCTCCCACACAGACACAATAAACAGATGACTGGAGGAATGGCCCGGGATGGCCTTGGTGGAAGGAAGGAGTGACTTCAGCTTGCGGGAATGCCAGAGGATGAGAGCGACGTGCCGTGCCCATGGGCTCTGTGGGATTGAAGGTCGTGGGGAGGGGACATGGGGTCCCAGGAACTTCAACTTGGAAGCCCAGCGGGTGGACGTGCAGGTGAATGAATGAGCAGCCCCAGCTGATCCCATGGAGTCAGTGTCGGCAGCTGGGTCGGGGGAGAGGCGCGGTCCCTAACAAAACATTGAGCTGTGCTGGGAGGCAGTTTCTGCAAGCCCCATGGTGGGTCAGAAGTGGCAAACCCAGAGGGTCCTTGAGTTCCTCTGAGTGACTTTTGTTTTGTGGGTTTTTTAGAGACACAGTTTTTGCTCTTGTTGCCCAGGCTGGAGTGCGTGGCACGATCTTGGCTCACTGCAACCTCCACCTCCTGGGTTCAAGCGATTCTCTTCCCTCAGCCTCCCGAGTAGCTGGGATTATAGACGCCCACCACCCGAGCCCAGCTAATTTTTTTGTATTTTTAGTAGAGAATGGGGTTTCACCATGTTGGTCTTGAACTCCTGACCTCAGGTGATCCGCCCACTTCGGTCTCCCAAAGTGTTGGGGTTACGGGCGTGACACACCGCGCCCAGTCTGAGTGACTTTCTTGACTACACCAAACGCCGCCTGGGAGGAGCTGGACGGACAATAGGGTCTCTTCCCCACTTAGCGGTTTGTACACAGAGACTCAGCACTGTCTGTGCTGAAGTGATGCTTGGGTGTCTTGACAGGTCCCAAACTGCACAGGAAAGTATCTTTGTGGCTGAGGTGGGGGTAGGCAGGCCTCTTCAGGAGGCAGGAGAGAAGCCATTCTATTTGACATAATAAACCCACTTCTAGGGATCTGCTCCAGGCTAGAGAAATGTCCATCAGGGTTTTCTTTTTTAATTTAATTTAATTTATTTACTTTTTTGAGCCAGAGTTTTGCTCTTGTTGCCCAGGCTGGAGTGCAATGGTGTGATCTCGGCTCACTGCAACCTCCGCCTCTTGGGTTCAAGTGATTTTCCTGCCTTCGATTAGCTGGGATTACAGTTTCCTGCAACCACGCCACCTAATTTTTGTATTTTTAGTAGAGACGGGTTTCTCCATGTTGGTCAGGCTGGTCTAGAACTCCTGACCTCGGGTAATCCACCTACCTTGGCCTCCCAAAGTGTTGGGATTACAGGCATGAGCCACTGTGTCCCGCCAAGGATTTTTATATAGTGACTGTGATAGTGTTCAGTTGAAAAGACAGAACTGGAAACAACTAAATGTTTATTGAGTTAAACATGTTATAGCTAAATATACTTGGTTAACATGTTCACCAAAATACTGACTGATTAAATAGACTGCAGAGCGTGTTACTATGCAACATTGCATTCAAAAGGAGGCATCGGCCAGGCTCAGTGGCTCACACCTATAATCCTAGCACTTTGGGAGGCCAAGGCAGGCGGATCACCTGAGGTCAAGAGTTCGAGACCAGCCTGGCCAACATGGCAAAACCCCGTCTCTACTAAAAATACAAAAAAATTAGCCAGGTTTTGTGGCAGATGCCTTTAATCCTAGCTACTCGGGAGGCTGAGGCAGGTGAGTTGCCTGAACCAGGGAGGCGAAGGTTGTAGTGAGCTGAGATTGTGCCTGTCATGCACTCCAGCCTGGGCAACAGGATGAGATTCCATCTTAAAAAAAAAAAAAAAAAAAAAAAAAAAAAAAAAAGGAGGCGTTGATAGGTACTGATGTGAAAAATGCATCAAGATAAATCGAGGGAAAAATGCAAGCGGCAGCCCCACGGAGCGGTGCAGTCATCTTGCTGTAGATGGCATAGTGGACGTGCACCCATGTCCTTGAAAATGCAGAGAAAAGGTCTGTTTTGTGGAAAGGCCCAAGAGAAACTGTCAGCAGTGGCCACTTCTTGGGAGAGGAGACTGGGGGGCAGCTTTTCCTTTCCATCTTATACATTTCAGTATAATTTGGACTTTATATTAATATGCATGAATTACTCTGAATATATTTTTTAAATGCTAATGGGGTCCTTAGACAGTGAGATCCAAAGATCCCAATTTTTCTTTATTTTCTTCTATATGCTAAAAAAGATAGAGAAAAAATAAAAGAAAAAGTAAGAGGCCAAGCATGGTGGCTCATGCCTGTAATCTCAGCACTTTGGGAGGCTGAGGTGGGAGGGTTGCTTGAGCCCAGAAGTTGGACACCAGCCTGGCAACAGTGCACACCTTGCCTCTACTAAAAATTTAAAAATTAGCCGGGTATGATGGCACGTACCTGTGATCCCACCTACTCAGGAGGCTGAGGCAAGAAGATCACTTAGAAAAAAAAAAGTAGAAAGAATGACTGTAACATTCTAAATCAGTCAGTCAATCAATCAATCTATCTTTGGTTTCTGCCCCAGTTTTTGACACAGAGTTTTGGGGGTTTATTTTGAGACACGGTCTTGCTCTATCACCCAGGCTGGAGTGCAGTGGTGCAGTCACAGCTCACTGCAGTGTTGACCTCCAGGGCTCAAGCCATCTTCCTGCTTCAACCTCTGGAGTAGCTGGGATCACAGGTGTGTGCCACCATGCCCAGCCATGACACTGAGCTCCTAAATCCTTTCAAATTTCCTAAGTTATAGGGGTGGTAGGAGCATGTTTCGTTCTAACGTTTGGTTTTGATCCCAGTCCCTGGTACAGAGCTCCTAAATCTGTTGGAATTTCCTGAGTGATAGAAGTGTCTTTTGTCCTAATGAGGTGACTCCTGGGTGGGCTGGTCACCAGAAAGATCAAGCTGCAATGAGAAACTTGGAGCTTTCAGCCTCACCATCCCCAGAGCTGCTTCCAGAGACTGGAGAGGAGCTGGAGATGAGTTAAGAACCAACGACACCTATGTGATGAGGGTTCCATCAGCAACCCTACAGCACAGGGCTTGGAGAGCTTCCAGGCTGAATGCATTCTCGTGCGCAGAGGGTGGCGAACCCCAACTCCATGGGAACAGAAGCTTTTATCATTTCCTTTCTTTCTTTTCGTGGAGGGGATGGAGTCTTGCTGTGTTGCCCATGCTGGAGTGCAATGGCGAGATCTTGGCTCACTGCAACCTCCGCCTCCCAGGTTCAAGCAATTATCCTGCCTTAGTCTCCTAAGCGTGCCACGCTGAGCACGGTCAGAGCCATTCCTGGAGGTGGCACAAACCCAACAGAGCAGGCAGGTGATTCTTCCTGGGGTCTTAAAGGAAACGGAACAGAGCAGCTGCTCCAGCGCTGACTCAAACCTCACCCAGGGCCATCATCGCTGCAGAGTTCCTGTCGATGCCCTTGGTCCCAGGAGTGCTCAGGCTACTCCACTCATGGGCTGAGCTGTGTTCCACGCCCCAATTCATATGCTGAGGCCTTAGCGCCAACTACCTCTCAGCCTGACTCTATTTGGAGATACGGCTTTTAAAGAGGTGATTAAGTTAAAATGAGGCCATCAGGGTGGGGCTCTAACCCAAGGACTGCGGTCCTTATAAGAGGAAACTTGGACACACACAGAGACATGAGGCTTGTGAGTGCACAGAGAAAACACCTTGTGAGGGGGCAGAGACGGCGGCCAACTACAAGCCAGAAAGACAGGGCTTAGGAGAACCCGAACCTGTGGACACCTTGAACTTGAACCTTGAACTTGGACCTCCAGTCAGCAGAACTCTGGGAAAAGGAATGTCTGTTGCTGAAGGCACCCACTCTGTGATGTGTTGTCATAGCAGCCCTGGCAAATGAATACATTATGTTTCTGATGAAAGTCAATCAATTTCATGGAAACAGTGAATTGAAACAGGCAGCTGGCGTCACCCTGGCTGGCCCCCAGGGCAGGCTGGGCTGAGCCCAAGCTCCATCACTTCGCTGACCAGAGTCTCAGCAATTTATGACTGAATAGAGACCACGTTTTAATGTCACATGTTCTGGGATAATTTCCTAATGCAGCTTTTCCCTCCATTGAAGGAGGTGGAGGTGGGAGAGGGAAGGCAAAGGGGACGTGCCTCCTGACAGCCTCCCCAGTGTCAGGAGCCCAGGACCAGGGTGCCCTGGAGGCCAAGCTGAGGGGCCAGGTCAGGCTGCAGTAGCTGGAGAGACAGTGAACCAAGCTCACACCCTGCGAGCTGCACGTTGCCATTTATGGCTGCCCTGGCTGATTCAAGCTGAGTCAAGCGTGATGCAAAGTGCTGAAGTTGGGAGAGGGAGAGAGAGGAGGTGGGAGCGGAGAGAAGAGAGGGCTAGATGAGAGGGGGGAGGGGGGAGAGAGAGACAGAGAGGGAGTGATAAGAGACAGATTTCTGTCTGTGTCTGCTGCCCAAGGAGATGGTTCTGCTGTGGGGCTATGCAAAGAGGGTCTGTGGTGGCCCTGTGGCCACCAGAGCTGCCGCCTGCTGTGACCGCACCAATCCCACTGGCTAATCCAGAATGACTTCAGAGGACAGCAGCTCCGGGAGGCTGGCTGGTTCCTCAGGCTGTTCCTAACTCCCAAGGGGATGCCTGTCCCTCCCCTGCCTGCAGCAGGCAAGGATGAAGATAACAGGAAGGCGACCAGGGGCCTGCCCAGACCCCCCACCCCAGAATGGGCCAGGCCCAAGGCTGCCTCCAGAGTGCCTGACAGTGCTCTCTCTCCTTCCAGAAGGGCTCCATTAGCAAATCAGCTGTTCATCTTTTACAATGGGGGCGGCGGGGCAGGGAGGGCAGGCTGGGGCGGGGGTCACTGCTGCTCCCCCACACCCGGCAAAACAACTCAGCCATCTCTCCCTCCAAACTACATCTCCAGGCTGGGGACATGCAGGCTCCAATCTCTAAATCCATATTTGCAACTGGATGAGGCATGTCCCGGGAACTTCTGTCCAGAACCTAGTAGCCCAAGTCTCAAACTGGCCCCTCTCACTTGTCCAGCTTTTCTTGGCAGCCACAGCATCTCTGACACCTCAACATGGCCTGGGAATGTTGATTCCAACCTGACTGCCTTTCCTTTTTTTTGAGACAGAGTCTTGCTCTGTTGCCCAGGCTGGGATGCAATGGTGTGATCTTGGCTCACTGCAACCTCCGCCTCCCCGGTTCAAGCGATTCTCCTGCCTCAGCCTCCTGAGTAGCTGGGATTACAGGCGTGCTCCACCATGCCCAGCTAATTTTTGTATTTTTAGTAGAGACTGGGTTTCACCATGTTGGCCAGGCTGGTCTCAAACTCCTGACCTCAAGTGATCCACCTGCCTCAGCCTCCCAAAGTGCTGGGATTACAGGCGTGAGCCACTGCGCCCAGCCCTGACTTGCTTTCTATTCTGAATTCTAGGGTCTCCCCTTTGCTCCAACAGGCTTCTGGCTTCACCCCTTTATTCTCCACTACAACCACTCAGTGCCTTCGTGTGGCACCTATATCTGCTCTCCTCCAATCATCTTTTTTTGAAGACAGTTTCATTCTGTCACACAGGCTGGTGTGCAGTGGTACAATCATGGCTCACTGCAGCCTCAACCTCCCTGGGCTTAAGCAATCCTCCCCCCTCAGCCTTGTAAGTAGCTGGGATCACAGATGTGTGCCACCACACTCAGCTAGTTTTCTTATTTTTTGTGGAGATTGGGTCTCACTATATTGCCCAGGGTGGTCTCGAACTCCTGGGCTCAGGCCATCTTCCTGCCTCAACCTCCCAAAGTACTGGCATTATAGGCACAAGCCACCACTGCCAGCTATCATCCGGCTTTAAGAACATCTTTCTTTTTGAGACAGAGTTTTGCTCTTCTTGCCCAGGCTGGAGTGCTATGCTTCGATCTCGGTTCACTGCAACCTCGGCCTCCCAGATTCAAGCAATTCTCCTGCCTCAGGCTCCTGGGTAGCCAGGATTACAGGCATGCGCCACCACACCCAGCTAATTTTGTATCTTTAGTAGAGATGAGGTTTCCCCATGTTGATCAGGCTGGTCTCGAACTCCCAACCTCAGGTGATCTGCTTGCCTCAGCCTCCCAAAGTTCTGGGATTACAGGTGTAAGCCACCGAACCCGGCCAGGAACATCTTAAAATGCCAACTTTATAATGCTTTTCCTTCTCAAAAACCCATGCCACCTGTCTATAGTGCCTGACCTTGTTCAATTTCAATAATCTCTGTTTTTCCAAGTTCAAAAACTTCCAGATTCTCCTGCCCTCAGATTGCGTGAAGTCTCTCTCCTTGATGGCTCACTAAGAACCGGGGTTGGTGGGCTGGAACTCAGGGTGCTCTTTGCGCCATGGCCTCCGGCACGTGATCTGTCCTTTCACATTCACCTCTGCACTCCTCTCCTTCCTCTGTCTGGGTAGGGGTCGCCCAAGGTCACGGGACCTGATTTGGAGGTCCTTTAGCTCTACCCTAGGTTTGCAGAGATGGTTGCAGGGAGGAGGGGCCAGAGTAAGAGGGGCCTAGACTGTCCCTGAGAGCAGCTGTTGTTGCTTTTTGTCCCAGGCTTCCCTATGACACTGAAGAGGTAAGAAGGGATCCAGTGTTTTGTTAATTAATTAATTAATTAATTAATTTATTTTTGAGACTGAGCCTTGCTGTCACCCACGCTGGAATGCAGTGGCATAATCTTGGCTCACTGCAACCTCCACCTCCTGGGTTCAAGCGATTCTCCTGCCTCAGCCTCCCAAGTAGCTGACTCGTCCCAAGTAGGGATTATAGGCATGAGCCAACATGCCTGGCTTTTTCTATTTTCAGTACAGACCAGGTTTTGCCATGTTGGCCAGGCTGGTCTCAAACTCTTGACCTCAAGTGATCTGCTCACCTCGGCCTCCCAAAGTGCTGGGATTACAGGTGTGAGCCACTGGACCCCGCTGGGATCCAGTGATTTAGAAAATGTTAGAAAACCACTGATGAAGTGTGGCTTCCACCTAAGGAAAAGCATTTGCTGATGGAACCTTGGATGAAGTGCTGGGATCCAGTCTCTGTTTGAACACTTCAGGTACAGGGAGCTCACTACCTCACAGAGCAGTCTTCCTCTCTGGGGCATAACACACAGTTCAAGAGCAAGCACTGCAGGCAGCTGTGCAGGGCACTGGGCCGGAGGCCTGAGCAGGGAGAGAAGCAAGATGCCTTCCTGCTGCTCTGGGTGTGAGACAGGGAGATAGGACCTGCCTCTAGGCAGGAGCCCACAGCAATGTCTATTCTTTTTGTGGCATTGCGGCGTATTCGTTCAACGGGTGCCTACTGTGTGCGGGCCTGTTGCAGGAGCTGGGACGTGTTCTCAGGAGCAGGCGTTCCACTGCAGCAGACAAGGCACGCTGAAATAAAAGATGACCTCAGACCGGATGAAGTGCTATGAAGAAAGCCAAACGGATGATGCGTTGGAGAAAGAGAGAGTCGGGGGGGTGACTTTACATCTGCTCACTGGGGCAAAGACATGGAGAAGAGGTGAGGACCGACTGCGTGAAGGCTCAGTTGGGGAGGGGTGTGTTCGCGGGGTCCTGATGTGGGCACAGGCCTGGTGGGTCTGAGTACCAGAAAGGAGTCTGTGGCTGCAGGGGAAGGGAAACAGAGACGAGCAGGCAGGGCCCTCCCGGCCTTGGAGCTGTGGGAAGTTTGGAATTGCACCCAGAGGGCTGTGGACAGGGGCCGTGGGGTGAGCTCTCTGTGCTAGGACGGTCATGCTGGTTGCTGGAACAGCTTGGTGGGGGTGGAGAGACTGGAAACAGGGAGAGCAGTGAGGAGGTCACTGAACAGCCACCGAAGCAGGAACCAGAAAGATGACAGGAGGGAGGGCTGCCCTCGGGACACATTCTGGAGAGGGGTGACCAGACTTACAGACAGCAGGACTTCCGGGCGAGAGGGAGGGAGAGATGACAAGGACATGCCTGGGTTTTTGGTCTGAGCAGCTGAGGGTGGGGTGGTGGATCCCAGGAGGAGCGGAGGAATGCTGGGTGGGGCAGCAGAAATGAGGCACTCATTAGCATGCTGGGCTGAGGTGCATGTGGACAAGCCAGGGGACAGGGAACTCGGGAGGCGAGAGCTGGGCGGATACATGTGGGCACCATCAGCTATGGATCAGGAGGATGGGGGCGGCAGGGGTGTTCTGGAAGGCAGCAAGGCGGGCCTGGTCCAGGAGTCCTGCAGTTGATATTATGGGCACGAGCTTTTCCAGCAGGGCAAAGAGGAGAGGAGTATGCAGGGTAAGCCGCTGACGAGGAGGGAGTGTGTTATGGGTGTGGCTCGTGGGGAGAGACTGAATCACTGTTTTTGCGAGGAGCACAACCCCATCCGGGCCCCTGCTCCTGTCCAGGGCCCACTGCTGTGTTCAGATGTCCAGATCAAAAGCACCATCCTGCATTCCAACCTCACATCCCAATCAAGGGCACATTCACAAGCCCTGAACAAACCCTCGCTCAGATGACTGGGGCATGCCAGATTCAATCGTATCAGATTAACCATTTTGGGCAATGTTCCTACAAAGAGGGTTTAGAGGACACCAAAAGCTTTATTTAAAAAACAAAAGAGGAAAACAACAACAACAACAAGAACCAAACACTCTTGGGCAGGAATCTCTACTCTCCGCAACCCCTAGCAGAGGTCAGGTCGAGTTCTAGGTGCTACATTTTGGGATAGAGAAAATACAGGACAGAGAAGAAAACTAAGAGACGGATAAAATCAGATGGAAGAGGGTTGGAGAAAATGACATAATTTTATTAGGGAAAGCCAAGCTGAACAATTTTGACCATGACAAACTTTAAACACAGGAATAGAAGATGAGGGCTGGGCACAGCAGTTCACATCTGTAATCCCAGCACTTTGGGAGGCAGAGGCAGGAGGCTGGATTGAAGCTAGGAGTTTGAGACCAGGCCTGGGCAACACAGCAAGACACCAAAATTAGCTGGGTGTGGGGGTGTGCACCTGCAGTCCCAGCTACTTGGGAGGCCGAGGCATGAAGATCTTTGAGCCCAAGAGGTCAAGGATGCAGTGAGCTATGATTGTGCCACAGCACCCCAACCTGGTTCTCAAAATAAATAAATATAAGAAGATGACGAAGACAGGTGGTCAGTGGTCAGTTTTTAAAACCTCTTGAGGGCTGGGCATGGTGGCTCATGCCTATAATCCTAGTACTTCAGGAGGCCAAGGCGGGTGGATCACTTGAGTCCAGGAGTTTGAGATCAGCCTGCCTGTAACACAGTGAAACCTCATCTCTACTAAAAATACAAAAATTAGCTGGGCATGGTGGTACACGCCTGTAATCCCAGCTACTGGGGAGGCTGAGGCAGGAGAATTGCTTGAACTCAGGAGGGGAGGTTGCAGTGAGGCAAGATCACGCCATGGCACTCCAGCCTGGGAGACAGAGACTCCCTCTTAAATATATCTATATGTATCTTGAGGAGGCCTCCCCATAGGAAGAACTTCATGAAAGACTAATGGCTGATTGACTATGGAGTAGGTTTCCTGCTGATCTACAACAGAATACCACTGGGCTGCAGGAATTTTCTTGTCTTGAGGTGGGAGGACGGCTTGAGCCTAGGATGCGGAGGTTGCAGTGAGCTGAGATTGTGCCACTGCACTCCAGCCTGGCAACAGAGGGAGACTCCATCTCAAAAACAAAACAAAACAAAACAGAAAACAAACAAACAAACAAACAAAGAAAACAGCATCGATTCTACCACCCCGCAGAGGGGGACAGAATGACTAGAATGACTGTGCAGCATCCTCCAGCTTCCTTTTCAGCATTTTTTTTTTTTGAGACAGGGTCTTGCTCCATTGCCCAGACTGGAGTACAGCAGTGCAATCAGAGATCACCGCAGCTTCTACCTCCAGAACTCAAGTGATCCTCCAGCCTTGGCCTCCCAGTGTGCTAGGGTTACAGGCATGAGCCATTGTGCTCAGCCCTTTCCAGCCGTTTGAGCAAGCAGCAAGCAACAAGAATGCTGGAAACAGGGCCGGGCGCAATGGCTCACACCTGTAATCTCAGCACTTTGGGAGGCCAAGGCAGGCAGATCACTTGAGGCCAGGAGTTCAAGATCAGCCTGGCCAACATGGCAAAACCCCATCTCTACTAAAAACACAAAAATTAGCCGGGCATGGTAGTGCATGCCTGTAATCCCAGCTACTTGGGAAGCTGAGGCAGTGAAACTGCTTGAACCCGGAAGGCAGAGGTTGCAGTGAGCTGAGACTGCACCACTGCACTCCTGGTTGACAAGAGCAAAACTCTGTCTCAAAAGCAGCTCTGCATGAGGCCCCCTTAGAGGAGGGGCCTCGGAACATGACTTCCTCGTCCTGTTCCATGCATCTGTCCTTATCAGTGGCAAGCCCAGGGTGGTCAAACGCAGGTTGTTGCAGAAATACTCCTGGCCATCAGGTCTGGCATTTCTCTGGAAGACTGTCCACCAGAGGCCTAAGCTGGTCTCACTCCTCCCACACTGTGGTTTGGGCTGACTGGGAAAGAGCGGGACTACAAGAAAGAAACTTCTAACTCTCCAAAGCTACGTGGCTTTTTTTCTCAAGACATATTCTTTAAAAATGTACTACGTCTGGCCAAGTAGAAAATTCTAACTGACATTAGTCTGTAACCAAGACCCTTTCTCTCTGAAAGAACAAAGTTTAGCCATTAGGAAAGCCCCTGGACTAATTTTTTTTCATATATGGAAAAAATTAAATTATGCGCTTAAACAACTTTACCAAAAAATATCCGCTAGAACTACTGAACATTGAACTTCACTGACAGCCCTCTGAGGCATCTTCTATTCAGCTGCTGTATATCGCTGTGATTACTGTGAATACAATATTTTATGTTCTGCCTTTTTACTTATTTCATACCAATTTGCTAATGAATCCAATGTCCTAATTAATAAACATTTGGATTATTTCTAGTTTTTGCCACAATAAGTCACTAGGCCTGTTCTGGACTAAGTATTTGCGTCCCCTGCAAATCCATATGTTGAAGCCTTAACCCCCTGTGTGATGGTACTTGGAGGGGGGGCCTTCAGGAGGTGAGATTTAGATAAGGTCATGATGGTGGAGCCCTTATGATGTTACTAGGGCCCTGATAAGAATAGGAAGAGACACCCCCGTGTCTCTACCATGTGAAAGTACAGCAAGAAGGTGGCTGTCTACAGCCAGAAAGACAGCCCTCACCAAAACTGGAATCTGCCAATACTTCCATCTTGGACTTCCCAGCCTCCAGAAGTATAAGAAATAATGTCTGTTGTTTAAGCAATCCAGTCAGTGGTATTTTGATCTATTGGCCTAAGCTGCTTAAAGACAAAAACCTAAAGTGATATAAACAACTGCCAAATGTCTATTTCGCTTCTGAGCTTTCGGTAAGAGAACAGAGAATAGGACCACACTGCCGTCACAGAGCCCAGGACAGATGATGGGGATGTTCACCTGCCCCTGGGTCATCCTGGGAAGGCTGGGGTCTCTGCAGCTTCCACAGGTCACATCTGTGGTGAACGGGCTGGTGAGGGCAGAGGACACAGGTGGACCTGACAGCAGGATGACTTCAAGGGAACCAGGGCCGAGTCACATGGTGAAGACAGACAGATGGAGGCTGTGCTACCCACTCAGACCACCACCAGAGTGTCTGAAAAACCAACCCCTTTCCCAAGAAATGTCCCACTGGGCTTCTTTGTTTTAACATTCTCTTTTGAAAAATTCCAAACCTACAGAAGACTTGAAAGAATAATACAATGAATACCATACACCCTTCACCTAGATCCACCAATTGTTAACATTCTGCCATCTTTGCATTCTCTCTCTCCAAACACACCCACACTGTAACCATTTGAATCATGACATGTCATCCCAAAATGCTTCCGCATGCTTCCTCCGAAGAACAAGGACATTTTTTACACAGCCATCTGCCAGTATCATACACAAAAAATTCAGCATTGATTCAACAAGATTACCTAACACACCCATTCATTTAAAAAATGTCTCAGTTGTCTCCAGTATGTCCTCTATAGCTTCCTACTCCTATCCCTGATGGAGAATCCAATCAAGGATCAAGATTGTATTTAATTGTCATATTGCTTTAATCTCCTAAATCCCAATTAAATCTAGAAGAGTCTCTCTGTGTGCCTCATGACGCCAGCCCGCTGCCTCGCAGGAAGTCCCTACTCAGTCTTTGAGCAGAGCTAGGCCCCAAGCACAGAGATGTTTGAGTCCTGGCATACACAGGAAATTTAACTCTAGTGCCATTCAAATGACCCTTGACCCTTTGCCAATGGCCACTGTTTGGGAATCTGACCATACAGCCTGGCTCAAATCCACATTAGGTAAGAGGCCTGGCAATCCTAAAACCCCAATCTACACAGGAGCACCAAGAAAGCCCTGAGTCCTGGCCTGAAAAGAGGCCAGCTCTTGTTCTTGACATTGTTGGCTCATGATTCTTTGTGTGAACAGGACTTGCCTGTAATGCTTCCTCCGCTGCCCACCCCTCGCTAATCCTTAGGTGAGAAAAGAGGTTCTAGCAGTACCATTTTCTCCTCTGCCTCCCTGCCCTGGCCTGTGCTGCCCTGGGGAGGTAAGGGCTGCACTGATCTCATCCCCATTTCTTCGGTCCATTTTCCCGGGTCTCAGCCCATAGCGGCCCCTCCCTACCACTTTGTCCTTAGCCAAAGAGGGCACAGTGTGCCTCAAGGATGCTCCCAAGTGATCCCCAACAGCAGCTGAAGGCTGCTTCCCGGGGCGAGAGATCCTTCTCAATAATCAGCTTTGTAGTTAGTCAGAGGCAGCAGCTGCCCCAGCCTACCCAGGCCTCCTTGGGAACAGAGGACTGGATTAGAAAGGAAGCAGTTAATGGAAAACGAAGAGGGAGGGGAGAGGTAAGTTAAGCGCTGCTCTCCAGGGCAGTGACTTCCCAGCTAACAGCAGGTGGAGTCGCCCTCCTCCCTTGCTGTTGGTGGGGTTCGAGTAGGGAGGGAGGGAAGAGGCTGGCAGAGGGCATCGGCCCACTTCCCAACCCCGATTTGAGTTACCTTCCCCAGGGGAACTCTCCCCCCTGCCCCCCGCCCCCATCCTCCAAGCTCCAGCAGTGTGATCAGAAGAAAGCACTGAAAGCTCCTAGAAACGCTGGAGTCCACTTCAAGGCAATTTCTTTGCCTTTCTCCTTTTTTTTTTTGCTTGTCACTGACGAAGCTCATCAAGACAATTTCTAAGCAGCTTCTTAGGTTAATGCCACCACTGGGAGTGGGTGGGATGAATGACACAGTATCTGTGTCCCCACAGCACCTGGCTCAATGTTTGCACACAGGAGTTTTGGGGAGCTTTGGCCAGCTCAGGAAGGCCCGAAGCGGAAGAGTGCGGACCTCAACTGAATTCTCCGGTCGGGTGGGTTCTCTCCGGAGGGCGCCTTGCCGGGAGGACAGACAAGCCTCAAGTCGTTCTCACTGGCCCCTCTGTCAAGGGGGCTGCCTGGCGCGCGACCCCCGCACTGCCTCGTCCTTCAGAGCACCCATGCAGCCTGAGAGGATGTGCATTCACCCAGAGAGAGGCAAATTATTCGAGGGCCCCTACTGAAACACCACTGAACCTATTCCTGTAGGTATCATATATGCTGGGAGCCCAAAGGCCTTGTAGAAAGTTCTTTAAGCGCCCTACCCCACAGGATTGAGATCCGATACGGCGCTGCTAAAGGGCATTTTGCACTTCAGAGCCTGGTGTGGGTGACAAAGCCCTGTAAGGCCAGGGCTGACTGAGGCTGCATGACGGCTCCAGAACTGTCTATAGGCCTCTCCTGCTCCCACGAGACCTCGATGGAGGCAGGAATCCCAACTATGGGAGCAAACACAAAAGATCAGCACATGTACAAACCTAGCCCCTTCCACCATCACCCAGTGAGGTCTGCGAGCCCACCCCAAGCAAGAACGGCAGGGCCGGCCCCACCTCCATCCCATTAAATGGGCTGGTTAGAGTCCTCTCTAATGACGCAATTAGTCACCCACTTGTCAAGCAAAGCGTCTGCTCAGAGGGGGTCTGGCGCACTTACACAGCAAACAGAAATGCGTCTGAGCACCGCCTGGCTGCCCCCTCCTTCCCGGAAGGGCTTCTCTCCAGGGCAAACCATCGTGTCCAGCGCAGGACACAGTGGGCATGCAGACACGCTGCCAACGCAGCCCGGCTCTCTTCCCTTCCGAGAAAAGGAGCTCAGGGGTAAGAACAAGAGATGACAATCCGCCTGGAGACCCTGGCGGCGGCCTGGACCAGCCAAGCGCGGTGAAGTCCTGGGGACCCGGGAACACAGGTTTCCAGTAGTGGACGAGGGACTAGGATGAGTGGATGAGGGAAATCCGACTCCTCTCCTGATATCCCCAGGCAGGACAGGGTGGCCAGGGCTGAGCTGACGGACGGCAGCGCGGGAGGCCTGGGGCAGAGGAGGGAGGGAGCTTTGGGGTAACTACTGCTGCTCCAGGAGGGCTTTATCCCACAGCTTCACTCCCTCCAGGCCGGGCTTACCTACAACCCGGGGGGTGGGGGTAGTAGGGTGTTAGGAAGAGACAGATGGGCAGCTTGAAAACCACAAGGAAAAGGGCTGCCGGGATCGGGTGCCTTTTCTTTCAGTCCCAGCCTAGGGGCTTCACGAAACGCCACAGCACTGACTCAATTCTGGAGTTCAAATTGGCTGAAAAAAGAAAAGCCAGCTTTCCTCCCTCACCCCCAAGTACTACTTTTTCAACGTCAATATAACTCTCATGGCAGCCCTTGAAAAAGCCGCAGGCACGTGGATTTAGGAACCTGTAGGCCGGAGGGGTCAGAGGTGGGTGTGGAGCAAAATTCCAGGTCCCGAGGCCTGGGAGCCAGCAGCTGCGGAGCACGCCCTGGGCTGGGAGAGGCGAGGGGAGGGGAGAGCAAGACGCCCCAACGAACTCCTTCCGGCTCGCCCCTCGCCACACTTTCGGGGGGAGGGCGGTGAGTTCTCGGGGCGGAGGCTCAGCACGGCGGGACCTGCATTTCCTGCGGGCCGCGGGCTCTGCGCTTCCCGGGGTCAGCCTGGCCTGGAGGCTGCGGCCCCGCTCCCTGGTTCGGTGGGGATCGGCAGCGGCGGCCAGAGCCCCGGGGGTGGGGAGGGCGCTGCGGGGGCCCGGGTGCGTACCTGCCTCACCTCCGCCGCCTGCTCCTCCGCCTCCGCCGGCGCCGCTGTGGGCTTCCCCGGCCCTTCCGGCTCCCCCGGCCCCGCGGGCTCTCCGGGCTCCCCCGGCCCCGCGGGCTCTCCGGGCTCCCCCGGCCCCGCGGGCTCTCCGGGCTCCACCGGCCCCGCGGGCTCCCCGGGCTCCTCTGGCTCCGCGGGCGCGGCCGCCGACTCGGAGGCGCAGGGGCTGGACAACGCCGGGGCCCCGGTGGCCTCGGCCGGGGGCGCGGGCTCCGGACTCGCGGCCGCCCCACGCCGCACCAGCAGCCAGGCGAGCAGCAGGGCCAGCGCCGTGGCCAGCGCAGGAAGCGCGGCCAGCAGCTCGGCCGGCGCCTCCATCGCGCCGCCGCCACCGCCGAGTGCCGGCCCGCCGGGACCCCGAGGGAGCCCGCCGCGCCCCGCCCCGGGGCGGAGCCCCCGTCGCCACCCACCGCCCCCGGCGTCCTCCAGCCCCGGGGGTGACGCACAGGCTGGGGGCGGGGATGTGGGGGGCAGAACCCTGACCCCCTCCCCGGGGGGCACAGGAGTGCCAACCTCCACCAGGCCCGGGCAGGCTTGACGCTTTGGGGCACTATTTAACTGAGCTCAGGTTCAATTTGAAATACTGCTATCAGGTGCCCTTAGCTTGTCATCTTTTTGCCTTGGTACAGCAGTTCATCTTAGAGCATTTTGGAAATATACGTGCTAGGTGGGGAATGCAGAGAGAAAAGTAAACCCGGGAAGGTTCATGGAAAGGACAACCTGGATTGCCTTGTAAAACAACAAAAAGTAACCATAAAGCCGGATTACGTTCCAACACTGCCGTTTTACAGGCATGTCAGTAGCTGCTTTCAATCTTTAGGGTTGCCTTAATGCATTTTCACAGAGGACATCTCCAGATCCCTGCCCAAGAATGCGCCTCTGGGGCTGAGGCCAGCAGCCTTCAACACAGGCATCCTGGTACCACGGCTCCCGGCCCCTAGACCTGAAATTCAGCTGCAGGTCCTTGGTCACCGCCATCCCTCTTACCGGACTTTCTTTGCACAATTCCAGAATGCCTGCAGGGTGGGTGGGTGCCATGAAGGAAATGAAGTCCATTGTTTTTGTTCTCCAGATCCTCTCTGGCCTCTGTTGCTGAACAGTGGATTTTGAGATAAATCCGTTGTAACCAAAAGCGAATTTTCCTACCACTCCCCACCCCACTCTTTAGTTATTTTTAATAAACACAGGAGGGGCATGCCAGTTACCAAGCCAAACGTAAGGCTGAATGTTAAAGAAACACAGTTCCAGTTTTTGCTTAGGATGCATTTAATACTTTTTTGGGAAAATTACAGTGCCTAAGCTGATGTGTGATATAAACCAAGATGTTAGATGGAGTGCTTCTTTTTAAATGAAAGATACCCAAACGAGACCCCCCCAGCAACAGGGAGAGCTGAATCCTGCTGCATTGCTTGATATTAAGAGGACCTTTTAGTAGTGGTTGATGAAAAGAGCCCCCTAACTATAAAATGTGGAATAGGCTTTATCTATGGGCGACTACCTTTTGACCACTGTGGACTTTCAGCCAGTGTATGGGCCTATTTTTTCTTTTCTTTTCTTCTTCTTTTTTTTTTTTTT